>JAOXYI010344739.1:0-10229 GCA_028566495.1 Lithophaga antillarum
GGTCTTTCTTGTTGCTGATTGGAAATCCAAGATTGATGCCCCTACCGGACAAACATAGTCTCTATCTATTTTTCAACTTCCAGTAATGTGACACTTTAAAAATCAGGTAAGCAATACAGGCTCAAGTTTTCAAACAGAGTTGTGACATATAACGCTTATAGTGGACACTGTCGATGCGAGCAAAAATTAGGTCATTATGACCCGATTGTGACATATTTGTTCAATGTAGGTCATGAAACTTTGATTGCATACGTATTGTTATGACGGCTCGTATCGTTCGGAATCAAGAATGTTTCGAACACCGAAATAAGGTCATCATGACCCGACTGTGACATAATTTGTTAGAAAACTGGGAGACGATACTTTTATTGTAAATGTATGCATTACCCGTCATGCAACCCCAAAATCATGTCCGGTAGCAAACATTACAAAAAGGTTCAGGATACATTCAGTAGTAAATATTAATGGACACGTGTAGGATCTACGATGACGAAAATAAATCCGCTGTTGACACACTGAAATATTCCGGTCGACTAATTCGTGATGACGACCGTAAAAATTGCGAACTGAAGATTTCAACCTTTCTTCCTCATATCCTTGCTTGAAACAAGGTCTTTACAACAGTCATGATGACACTTTTAAGATATTTTGAAATCTGTCAATACTTTGCAACTAGTCAGTGTTCACTGGGGAAGGAGGGGGATATACTCAGGGGGATCTGTACATGATAAAGGCACACATGTGATACCTTACTAGGTAAGACAAAATCTCACTTACTTTTGAGGATTTCAAGATGAAAATAATTCGGATTTTGACTTTCTTACTTGAAAATGACCTGAGTGGCAATTTCATAAACATCATAAAAACCATCTACATATCACTTAAAACACTCTTTTCTTGCAGAGGAAAAGTAAGTTCATGCTGTCAAGATAAATCACTGTAACTTTATGGATTATGGTTTAATTTGGTTAAGATTTTTCATGTATTAGGTAATTTCGCGAATACTATTTTGATGTAAGCATGGAACTCCAACATGCCGCATATATTTGGGTAAAAATGCAAATCTCAAACAAGAGAAATAGATATAATATGTTCCACTGACTTTGGTTGGCTTTTAAGTGGGTTTCTTGAAATATGTTTGCAAAAGTTTGTGGATACAACAGCAATCTTTCTATCAAATACGTACTGGGTACTGTCACATACCTCTGAATCTTTTAATTCATAGTAACAACGCAAGGAAGAGTCGCACATTATATTTAATGATTATCTTTTTTTATATGGTTAAAAGAATTGACATGGAATATTTTTTTCATTGATATCGGTCGCAATTCTTAAAAAAAAATTGGTTTCTAAACTCTTACTTTTGTTTTCTATACTTTAATTATTTTACAAGCCTTAAGATATCGTCACTGAGTAAAATTACAAAATGTAGTACATATATTACTAACAATTATAGAGATTAAAGGTATTACTCAAGACCACTGAAAATCTGACTACTTCCATAACTTTTTCTAGTATGAAACAGGATAACATGCTTGCACATTAAGCACCAGTTGCATACAAAGTTTTAGCATATTCAAATCTGTCACGTACGAATACCAATAGAAATCATTTTGAAGTACAGCACAGTATGGATGTACTAAAGACATGGGGTATGGAACAGTATGGATGTACTAAAGACATGGGGTATCAAGTAAAACAATGTTTTACTTTCATGCAATATTCTTGTCTGGGGCAAAACTTCTGACTGAAAATTTGAGGTCCATTTTCATAATTATTTAGTAGAAATGAATGGTGTTAGTTGTCAGATACTGATGTCCTTTGATAAGGCAGTTGAAATACAAACAGGGCCAGTTTTCGGTTTACTGCGAACAATATATTGTATCCACTGGAACTGTATGACAAGCTGGATTTACTTGTTAACTTTTTTGTTTGTTAAAGCTGATGTGACATGTAAGTTCAAGGCAGAAAAAAGTATCACAATATACCAAAGTTAACTTGATGCACCATTTCGTATTCAAACAAATCACATCTCATCAGTGTTGCGTAAAGTCAAATGTTTGGAAATCCAATGACGATAAAATGTTTAAGAGCCAACACAACATGACAAAAATCAACTACAAAGCACTGCCAAAACCAGACGATACTTTGCAGGAGGGCGATAAACTTTAGTTAACAGTTCATGGAGTGGGAATTTCGCTATAAACATGTTTGAATTCCTAATACAGTATCTTCTGTTAGGGGCAAAATATTAATTGTCTTTGTGACACGTAATACATTTGCAAGCGTACAAGCAGATTGTTACATTACATGTCACCTGGATCTATAATTTTACTATTATATGTTATTATAGACCCAAATCTCAAAAACTTTGCTTGTCAGGTTAAGTTTAAAAAAGGCATAATATCAAAGATATCAGATTTTTAATCTTACTTCATTCTTTTCGAAACACAGCTACAGCTGGGCCAGGACGACTTTAACATATGACTGTATTATATTTAAATTTTGGGTTTTCATGCGATTGCAGATCATGTGACTCATAGAGTCTAGAATGGACTTTCGATGTAATTAAAGGTAAGAAATTTGAAGTAGTTTTTCATTTCCAGATGAATAATTGTACAAAATTAATAGTATTAACGATTTTTTCTGAGGAAAGATTCACTAGAGATTTTAAAATGACGTTTTCACACGAAACATAAACATTTCGATTTACTGGCAGTTGTCCAGAATTCTTGATTAAGTACCTACATATAATACTATTTGTATGTCTTTTATTAGCGAAACTACGAAATCAAGAATTTTTAACTATTGCTATATGGAAGGGAGAAAATACGTCTTGAATTATATTTTATTAAGCATGTTTAGATATACTTTTTTTCTTTACAAACAAACAGATCATGTGACAGACGAACGCAGAAATATTTGGACTCTCTTGAAACCCTTATATTTTTGCTTGCAAGATTCTTACTGTAGTTTGCAATCTGTGAAGTCAATATGATTGTTGTAACAGATTGTATATACTTGATTTAAACGGTTTACTTACATTTTAAAGGAGGGGGCTTTTTGATCACGCAAGTAATGAATGATTGTGGATTGTTTATGCGAAGTCTAATATATATTTAAACTATGAAAAAGTTTGGTTGTATGCTCTGGTTAACATGTATATATACATTATTACGTGGCTTTAAATTTTGCCCATTTAATTAAAAAAATACATTTAAATCTAAAATAGAGTGGACTTTGCACATAAACAACCACCAATCATGATAGGCAAAATGATACGCCATGTAGTTACTTTTACAGTTTTATTTGCACTCAAATTGGGCTAAAAAATTTTAAAGATAAAATTTTCAATTATCAGGAGTCATGTTTACAGACAGTAGTTTTGACATTTCATAGACTCGCTACAAGACCCTTTCTATACAGTGATCATATGCTATCGAAGTGTTGTTTGTGGATAGTAATTGTACATTGGTAGAAGTCTTATAAAATAAAATATACAAAAACTTGTTGCAAGTCTAAGACTGCAATTTTTTCGAAGTTTTTACAGTCCCTGTAAAATTATACAAAAATGAAACTTTGTTCTACAAACTTCATACACACTACAAACTCACTTTGTTCTGAACGAGGCAAATTTTTGTCTTGCACAATTAACATTCTGAAAATTCTGAAATATGGTAAATATTACTTGACAAATTCTTTATGTTCTCAGTTTGGTTTAGTTGTTATTTGACAGTGTTTGGTTTACTTATTTGACAGTGTTGACGTTCTGAACATGTCTGGTTGTATCTTGAACAAAGTAACAATTTTCTAGGTCCTGACAATTTAAATGTTTGGAGTATAGTCAAACCCGTATACAAAGTGCAGCTATGGGAAATCCAAAAAGTGACCTTTACAAGCAGGTGCCCTTTATATAAAGGTTCAAATAATATATGCTATTTATGCTATTTTAATGTGAAAATCAGACCTGCCCTTTAGAGACAGATGGTTATTATATAGAGGTACTCTGTAGAGCAGGTTTGACTGTAGTTCTGAATAATGTCTGGACACTGTATGTAAGCTGTTCTTGATAATGTATTTATAGGATACATATATATATTTGATATTTATTATAAATATATAGGTTGGACTTTCTTTATGAACAGATTTTTTTATTGACATAATTGCCTTCAAAAATCTTTTGTCAAAATTGAACATTTTTCACAAGTTGCAATTTCATCAATTTCATCTTACAATACACCTGACCAAAGAGATGCATTTCTCTAATAAATAATGATATAGACACTACATATCTAACTTGGGTCGAGTCCTAGGTTTACATCTACCTTTTGGAGTTCAAATCAATTTCGGTCATGTTACTTTGGTTTTACACATTTTCAAAGATTCTACTTGTTAACAAATACATGTCGAATATATTTGTACAACGTGTAAGTTGGGTCGAGCGTATCCAAATTGAGTTTTGTAAAATTTTTGTTAGTCACCTTTCCTTAAATATCTGAAAGAAGTATTATTTATACATCTGAAAGTATCCTTCACCACAAAGTCACAAGGTTAAATGTCAAGTTATAAGTATTTCTGATCTCTGCATATAAAAAATTAAAAATAATGATATTTTCCAAGCTAGAAAAAACTGAATAATTAGGGTAGTAAGTACAAGTGTTGTTATTTTGGATGCGTACCTGAATGATAATTCTGTCATCAGGTTTTGTATAGAGCGTATTGCTGAGGATAAGAGCAATTGCCACTTCATAGAACCAAGTAATTAAGGTCGATGAATGATAACTACTATCGTAGGTTCGAGCCCACAATATTCTAGCCATAGTGAGGTCTGTTCTTGTTGGCTTGCAGATGATGCCAAAATTGTAGAAGGGGTTCTCAATATAGAGCACATGTAAGTAAGTTTGTATGATAATGTATTGTAAACTTGTGGTTAATTCACAAATTCATTTGACAAAGATTTGAAAACAAATGAATTAAATGTCCAGTTTTTATGATAATATCCCTTGGTATTCCTCTCGTTATATTACTGTAATAAATGTAGATTTAGTCAACATTAAAATGTTTCCTTTATACATTACAGCGGAGTCGCGCGATATTCGATTTTGATGTTTGCAGTTGATTTATGAAGATCGTGCGAATAGAAAAGTGTAAGGTACCTTCAGCTTTGCTAATTTGGCGACCATGAACTAACATTTTGCGACAGTCATTTTTCAAATTGCATACTTGTTATTATTTAATAATGACATAGGTTTTGTCAAAGACGTTTCTGAAATTTTGCCTTAACCAAGGTAACAGTATATATCAAAGTTTAAGGGTAAACCAAAAAGTACAATCCGTTGTAATTGTATTAGAGTGACAGCCAGAACCAGTCCATCTTCCTAATTCAAGGGTTTCCAAGTAAGTCAGACCTCGCTTCTCACAAGCGAAGTGGACCCAGAAACAATTGACTTGGGAAGATGTAGTGAGACATGATAAAACTGTCATTTCAGATATTCGATATTTAGTATTAGATGTCAATTCTGCCAACAGTTTTGTTGATACAGCATATATTGCTGGGGATAGAAGCAAGTACCACTCCAGGCAACAACAGTATAGGATCTACTCTATGTATTAAGGGAAGACAGTTTTACGACTTTGAGACAATGTCCAAGCTGCAGAAGGGTTGCTGACTATAGAACATATGTGAGTAATTGTTTTGTTTTTTGTGAATGTTCACACACGGTAAAATCATTTTGTGGTGGCTCGTTATTAATAATTTATTTGCCTTATTCACCGACAACTTTTCGTAATAAATGAACCAGAAGAACACATTGTCAGTCCTGCCAATAAATTTACTTCTGTGTTTTAGAAGCCGGACAAACACCAATGTTAACAGCAGATGTACAAAATAATAATCCAAGTCGAAAAGTGCTTTGGAAACAAAGCAAACCGTAAAATCATATCCTATCGGCTTATTCTAAATAATTTTTTGGCGATCTATACACTGAAATTTGTTATCAATTTTCTGTCATTTTCCAGAGTATAAAATGGAGCAGAGAACATGGTTCATTAGAATGCTACCCTTGTTATTGTAAAGTAGGCGTAAAAGCCTTCAACACAAGATCTGGAAGGTGTGCGAAATGTCGTACTTGTAACACAAATGGTTCTGTTAACTCTAGCTTCGTAAGTATTTAAGATAGTAGCTTTTCACTGGTTCTTTTGGGAAGTTTCTACAGGTTTGAAGCAACTTTAATCGTGATTTTTTTCATTATATTATACCGTAAACACGGAGTCAATATACATCAATCTATTTAACGTGTAATAAATAAAATTATATTTTACATGCATTGGTTTAATATTACTTAAATTTGTAGCAGGTTATCAACTTAAATTTATAGCAGGTTATCAACTTAAATTTGTAGCAGGTTATCAACTTAAATTTGTAGCAGGTTATCAACTTATTTTGTAGTTTCTTTTTCATTCAAAACTACGCTTATATATAAATACAGTCTAAGATACCAAAACTATAAATAAACGTACGATACCAATTTCAGTGCGCACGACACGTATTTCTGGAATAACCTTCATCAGGTACGCTCGAGACCAAAAATATTAAGAAACGATGCATCTTTATCACTGAATGCTAGATGATTGCGAGTACATAAAACAATTAACGTGACATCTTTAACGCTGAATGGCAACTTAACGTGAGAACTTACTGTGATCGTGACCAACTAATAACGATATATATGATTTTTTTCTTATTATTTATACACTGTGTAGTGTTGTACACCACTGGGTAGTTTTTCAGCTACTTCATGGTTGGAGGAAATCGATGTTACTGGCGAATATACTGATCGCCTGTTTATAACTGGTCAACTTTATCAAATAAGCCACGAGTTCAGTTCACCGTCGTTTTTACACTCACCAAAGTTAGGCGGAACCTCACAAACGTAAAGGTCATAGGCTAATGATTTATGCTGGTAAATCTGGCAAACTGCTTAGAGCTCTCGGTTAACACCTCGGTAAATCTGGCAAACTGCTTAGAGCACTCGGTTAACACCTCGGTAAATCTGGCTAACTGCTTAGAGCACTCGGTTAACGAGGACACCTGATTAGTTTGCAACACAAATTAATAGTTTACTATGAAAAACTACATCATTTGTCTTAGAATAAAGCTTAATGTGATATTTACACGTTTTTTTTATGATGTGTAAATTTTATTTTATTTATTATGTGACAGAATGGTTATCATGGTTGGAAAGAACGATTAGGGGCAACACTAGCTTATCACATTCTTGTGGCATTTTTTGTCATTAGAGAAACATTTCACCAGGATCTGTAACTGTTTTAGATATATGTACCATTTTTTTCACTTGTCCATAGTAAAGGAGTGACATATAAATATAGTCGCCATGATATAGCGCCAAAAAAGCTAAACGTGGTATAATCCCTATTACGGCAAACAAAAACAGTCATCAGTGGAGAGCTAGGAATAGGTCACGACGGAGAAATGTTGTTACCTACTTTATGTAGGAAATTCCCATTCTAACTTGAAATTCCAGGAACAATAAAACCTCGTTTCAATATTGACGCCACCATCAATTTCAGTTGAGAAAACAATGATATTGATAAACATTAGATCTCCTGACAATATTTCATGCTTCTCGTCAAATAATTGCTATTCATATTTTATATAATTGTGCTTTCAACTACAAGAACAGTCATTTTTCTGTGAGAATATATCTATGAAAATGGACAGGATTTCATGATGATAATGTTTTAAAATGAATTGTGTAAAATTTGTTCTGGATATTATAATATCGTAGAGGTGTTACATACCAGTGATGAAGTATTATCCACATGTCCTAACACAGAATATCAATTTTCAATGTAAATTCAGTATTGCATTCATCCATATAAATCCATTTAATACTTTAGTGAAGAATCATTTGATTTTTATGGCGGGATGGGCTGAAGAAAAGTTTGATCCTAACTATATTTTTTTTCAGAAAATTTTGAGATACGGACAAATTTTTTTTTAACAAAGGGGCGACCTGGATTTTTTTTAAACACATTTTCTCAAATTTCATGTACATAAAAGAGGGTGATATATTACAAGCTTGCGTGTGACTAGATAAGGTATACATTTAAAGTTGTCCACAGAGACAGAATTTACCCACAATCAACCCTGATGTAAATCCCTCATTTTTCCGAGGCGATTATCATAATGTTGTAATAATATAAGGTTTATAACCATAGATATGGCACGTTACAACAAAACCCATGTTAGCTGATCTGTTGGTGCCAGCGGATTATTTCTATACATTCCTAATGTAAAGAAAAAACTTGACACAGTCCTTTAGCTTAATTATACCAAAATCAGTTTTCACCTTTCTGATATGAATACACCTAAGACAATGAAGGAATTCGTAACAAAATGAACGCAGACAGGACAACAAAAACTTCTTGTCCAAACTTTTTTCTTCGTTGCTTTCATATTTTTTGCGTGTGTCATTGATAATCTGCTACTTGCAATTGAACAACTTCAGTAATCTAAACACCAAAATAATCTGTAATATTTTAAGTACCTATTTCAAATCTTGATATTTTATTACATGATTTTATACTTTATACCTTGATTATATCTTTTTATGGAAATTACAGCAATGATTAAAATCAGTTTTCTCTTGTCAAAGACCTGATCAGCGCAGCAGTATTTTATTACATGCCAGAGTCCGTACCATGACAACGTAATACAAATAAATGGCAAATGAACACAGAAGTATAATCTTTTCGTGACATTAAAGTTGAGATGATTACAACACGAAAGATTGTCTTGTATCTGTTAAAAATAGTAGGATTTA
The DNA here is from genome assembly GCA_028566495.1 of Lithophaga antillarum. Lineage (NCBI taxonomy): Eukaryota > Metazoa > Mollusca > Bivalvia > Mytilida > Mytilidae > Lithophaga > Lithophaga antillarum. Next base: position 8,847 of record JAOXYI010344739.1, read on the forward strand.
TTATGAAAGCAGTTGATTTTATACCTGCAAACAACTACATGTAATGTAGTAAAAATATTGTATACCAGCCGATCTACTTGTAATGTAGTAAAAAGATTTTATACCTGCCGATCTACTACATATAATGTAGTAGAAAGATTTTACACCTGCCGATCTAATACATGTAATGTAGTAAAAAGATTTTATACTTGCCGATCTACATGTAATGTTGTAGAAAGATTTTATACCTGCTGATCTACTACATGTAATGTAGTAAAAAGATTTTATACCTGTCGATCTACATGTAATGTAGTAAAAAGATTTAATACCTGTCGATCTACTGTATATAATGTAGTAGAAAGATTTTATATCTGTCGATCTACTACATGTAACGTAGTAAAAAGATCTGATACCTAACGATCTACTACATGTAGTAAACAGATTTTATACCTGGCAACCTACTACATGTACTGTAGTAAAAAGATTTTATATCTGGCGATCTACTACATGTAATATAGTAGAAAGATTTGATACCTATCAATCTACTGCATGTAATATAGTAAAAATATTTTATACCTGCCGATCTACTACATGTAATGTAGTAAAAAGATTTTATACCTGGCGATCTACTACATGTAAGGTTAAAAGATTTGATACATATTGATCTACTGCATGTAATGTAGTAAAAATATTTTATACCTGCAGATCTACTACATGTAATGTAGTAGACAAATTTTATACCTGCTGATCTACTATATGTAATGTAGTAGAAAGATTTTATACCTGTCGATCTAATACATGTAATGTAGTAAAAAGATTTTATACCTGGCGATCTACTACATGTAATGTTATACATGCCGATCTACTACATGCAATGTAGTAAAAATGTATTGTAAGTCTTATATTGTGATAAATATGTACACAAAATGTTGTTCGTGTTCTATGATAAACAAATGTCAGCCTGATTAAAATACATATCCTATGTCCACGCGGCTTAGATCAAAAGGATTTGACGACGTCCCATTAGTGGTCACGTTCAGATAACCTCCGATGACAAATTTCGATTAACCAATCACAACATCCGTTACTTTGAAATCTAAGAAAATATTTAAGGATTTTCACTCTTTCGTGCGCTTTAGCACGGAAATTTGCATCTAAGTCTTTCAGAATTTTTCGCTTCGAGTCGGTTCTACACAAAGAATCAAGGTCGGTACATGTTTCCGGACAGTGCATTCTTATTGGTCCAGAAAATGAGTTCTTTGTCCGGCAAATGGTTCAAGTAAAATTAGAATGGTAGAATTTACTTTCAAAATCTTATAAGATGAGATTTGATTGGATAAATTGTATGAACGTGAACTTTAACGGTACCTCGTCAGATCTTTGTGAGCTAAGCGTGGGCACAGG
>JAOXYI010344850.1:0-10227 GCA_028566495.1 Lithophaga antillarum
ACCCATATTGGACGAGCTGGAAATCTGCAAAAAAAACCCAACCCCCCCCCAAAAAAATGGCCGCCAGTCGGCCACTATGATTTAAAAAAAATATTTGAGGTGCATCATACTCTCAATTGTCCAATACTTAACCGCAAAATATGAGAGTAATATCTAAAACCACCTATGAGCTTCAGGTGGTAATATCAAAAAACGTCGCTGAAATACCATAAAAAGGGCCGCCATTCGGCCATCTTTGATTTTACAAAAAATTATTTGACGTGCATCATGCTCTCATTGGCCACTACCTAACTGCAAAATATGAGAGGTACATCTGAAACCATTTTTGAACCAGAGGTGGTAACGTCTTACAGGGACAGACTGACAGACAGAGAGAGAGAGCAATCCTATAGCCCGTTTCCGTAGGGGACTAATTAATAGAGCGATATAAAATTTGAAATACTTAGGTATTAGTTGGATTAGTTCGCTGTGCTATAAACAAATCTATTTTTTTGTGGTATGGCAGTTTGTTCCGTTATGTCAGTATGAAGATTTGAATTTTGCGCCTATCTCATCCATCCATTAAAGGATTTTTTTGTGGTCCTTCAATTTTTCTATTACTAAATAAGTGATCTACTTCTGCACTGAATGAATAAGACAAGAGTTATATTAAACTGAAGGTACTAAATCAAAAAAAAGTAAACTTATAAGCCAAGAAGTAAAGACACAATCACTCAAGAGACGTTCCCAGATACAAGTAAGTAAAATACCACTTTCGCAGAAAAATAAGAAATCAATAATTTCAGTTTATATCGAACAAATTCAGACTGGAAGTCCATAAATTGAGTAATTTATGAAGATCCCGGTTTTAAACGATAAACGGCTCCATTTAACCCAGACGGTATCTCTTTCGTGCCCATAAAAATACCCATCGAAAAAGGTGGAGCGGATTTATATACAAGGCCCAATCAAAGCTCTAAGAAGTGTTAGGAATGGCAAAACTCTTTCATTTTTGTCTTGCATTAATTATAACGCGAATTAGACGAACGATACATTCCTTTTACATATTAACATGACCATTAAGTAAAAGATTGGGTATGCAAGGGCATAATTTGACCACATCTCTTGGAGAAAACCGAAAGAAAATGTTTCTTTTTTTTTTCCTACACACTTCAGACATCCATAGGAGCTCAATAGTCTACATGTCACAGATTTCCCTAAAACAGATTCTAGCTATTTCTTTAAAGGACACATCAATTTGATACAAGAGAATAATAGCTATTTTACCAGTTTAATTAATTTCATCAAGCAGATATTTTGTATATTTTTATGCCTGTGCATGCACTCCCAATTTCCCATTCTAGGAAAAAATGAGTGGGAAAAAAGAGATACAGTCCGCAATTTCAGGTCAATTATAATCTGACATCATTTTGATAGGTCATTTCTCAATAGCTGTATAATATTTCGAAGAGTGATGCAGTTTTACAGTTAAACAAAACTTAAAATAATTTTTATCTATGTTTAATCTTCTATGTAGCTTTTAATCTTAGAAGACCAATTATGCCCGGACCGTTGAATTTTGGCCCTAGCCGTACATGGTCCTTTTCTGATCATCATTATGAACAGTCTTCAAATTGAAATGTAGATTAAAACCGTGCAGCCTCTTTGATATACGGGACGATGTGAGACAACAGCAACTTTTGGAAAAAATATCACTTCACTAATTGATTTTTTTCTATCAGTGTTATGGTCAAATATATTTATAACCACACCCATTGTTTTATTTAAAGAAAAACAAAACAAAACCACGAGATGACAAAGCGCAACGGTGGCATTGACGAATGAAGACGGAACCACCACCAAGACGGTCATCAAACAGGTTTAACTAACCAATAAACTACACCTGGGAACGGTAAACACTTGTTACTTCAACGAGGCATGGTTGTTTCATTAGGACATATTGACATTCTTATTGTTATTTATTTTGTATTTTTGACAAAGTCAAAAGTTTGAGATAATCTATGAGCTATCATTGTCCCCTTAATATGTAGTTTTGTATGTGTGTGTGCTGTGAATGAATTTATTTTATCATTGTTAATTGTTATCATTTGTTTATGATTGCAAGTATTAGATATTTTTACGGTAAACTTTCGTATGACTTGTCTTCCTTTAATTTTACAAATAAGTACGAATGTATATTAATGATTTCAAACATAAACAAATTATGTTTGTTTAATTTAAATGCAAAATTTACAATCTAATTTCTCGTAAATTTTACTTGACTAAAAGTTATGAAATATATTGTCATCGAATCTGTCATATTCAGACTTGTACATAGTTAAATTGTTTTGGTAGGTGAACAATAAATAATTTGTCGAATATTTTCAAAATTGCCGGTTTGCATTTTTAGGTTTTGGACCGTCTTCTGGAACGACATTTTCTAGTTTGGCCTATTTTTAGAATTCTATGTCCGATAGTTGTCCGCTATTAAAAGGTTTCTAATGTTCGAGTAAAATCAATTTATTGGTACAATAAAATTATTTATGTCAGGAATGTAGCTTGCCCGAAAGTTCTAACAGGTTTTTGGAGTCAAATTTCACTTACTATGGGGTTACATGAATCTAATCATAAGTGAAGGCTTGTTATCACACGTGTATTCCAGAGTTATAATTAGTTGACCAATCACGTGCATTGCACGATCATGCGGTCGGTTTTATATTTCAGCGTGGTCATTACTTTTCTCTTTGTTTCAACACAGATTAGATGTACAAAATTTTCGGCAGAATTTTACAATTATACATAGTGACTTTCTGAATTTTGTTTGTAGTCAAGTCCATTGTTGCCTGATCTGCATTGATTATCGTAGTTTTATTTGATTTGCTGTGACTTTTTGTACGGACTTTATGTGTATTTTCATGGACGTTTGTTGGAGTCGTCATTGATATAAACTCTGTCGAAATTTTTGCACAAAAGATAAAATTCGTAGATCTACAGCCGATATTGCAAGCCGGAGAATTTGTGTACATTTTATTGGACTGACTCTTTATTTCAAAACTGATCGAACTTTTTGCCTGATTTTGAAGGAAAAATCCTGGAGAGAAGTCTTGATTGCAGTCGTCATTGATATTTAAACTCTGTCGAAATTGTTGCACAAAAGATAAAATTCGTAGATCTACAGCCGATATTGCAAGATAATTGTGTATATTTAATTGGACTGACTCTTTATTTAAAAAATTGATCGACCTTTTTTCCTGAGAGTAAAGGAAATTTCCTGGAGAGTAGCCTAGCAGTGATCCCGGACGTTATTTGAGAAGCCATTTTCAGCAACCTAGAGCGGAGCAGTTTTCCGGTGTGCGGCCTGTCGCCCAGGTAGGAGGAAGCAACCTTGCCAGCAGAAATCAGTAAATTTAACTGTGGAAAGTTCAATTAAAATTTATCTATTTGGTTTTGATTCACGCACAGTGTTTTCATGATGTCACACCGCGTGTTGGTTTTAGGACATTCCTTTGTCCGCAGATTGGAAGAATTCAGCTAATCAGATGACGACTGGCTAAATTTAGGGTTTGACGTCAGTGATATCGATCTCAGCTTTATCGGTATCGGTGGCGGAACAATCCGAGGTGGTCCGAAATGTATAGTAAACAAAGGTCACCTGGACGCCATCAATGTTGTTCAGCCACACGCTGTGTATTTACAAATAGGAGGTAATGATCTTAGTAACAATGATTGTAGACCATTATCATTATCGAAAGATATTATGGCTTATGGAGATTTCTTGTTATACGGTTATGGTGTGCGGCATGTCATCATAGGTCACCTGTTACCCCGTTACTCACGAAGGTGTCCTCCCGATTACAACCAAAAAGTGTTTTCGGTGAACGCCGAGTTGGTTAGATTATGTTCACAGTCTGATAACATTTCTTTTTGGCACCACAAAGCTTTTTGGAAGGACACTAGAATGCTGATTGACGGGGACGGCGTTCACCTTAATCGTGAGGGGTTGCTAAAATATGCTAAGAGTGTGCGTGCCAGTATAGGCATTACAAAGGCTAGAGGGCATATTGTTGGAGTAAATTAAACTTCAAAATCTCTCAGTAATCATCATGTCATTTATTATTGCTTGATTCTTAGTTCACTTATAAATGTCATTACTATATATATATTTACGATGGCTGTATTTTGTCAAGTTTTGCATGTACTTGACTGGTCTTTTTTATAAAATTTTATATAATGTTTTAGGACACATTATGTTGTCAAGTTTAGCATGTGCTTGACTGGTATTAAGACCTATCTATATTTTATATATACATGTTTTTATGTACTTATGTTTATAAATATGTATAACAACAATTGTTATAATCAGTCGTTTTTGCCATCTTTGTCAAGTTTTGCATGTACTTGACAGGTCTTTTTACCATGATTTTATATAATGTTTTAGAGACATTATTTTGTCAAGTTTAGCTTGTGCTTGACTGGTATCTAAGACCTATCGGTATTTTTACATAAACTTATTGTTTGCGACTGGTTGATTTAGTCATACGGTTTTGTTTTTCATTAACAACGCCTATTACATTTAATTTTGCTATTGGGTAATATAAAGTAAATTTATGGTTGCAGATGCCACCTACTCGTACACGGCGACAGGCTGCACCTACAAACCTAACCGAGCCAGAAATACATGAAGAGGTTCCACAGGTTTCCAGACCCAAGAAGCGTGCTAAACGTTCAGTAAACACGGACAACAATCCACCTGCAGTGGCAGCAGAATCTACAGTTCCATCAACTAATGTGACTATGCCGTCAGCTGATGATATTGCCTCCGCTCTTATTAATCAATTAACTCAGAAAGGTTTGTTGCCATCATCCAGCACAAACACTCAAGACTCAAGTAGAATGGAAAGCAGGATGATGAATACTGTATCCATTGGATCCATCTTATCCGAGTGTATAAATAGTACTTCTGTTAATCCTGAAGTAAACACGCAGTCAAGTGTCTCTGATAGTAACATTACTCATTCTGCTCAGCCGAACACACAGTCAGTCGCATCCGCACCGTCGCATTTGTCACTTTTACCAGAAAAGGGAGCAATGGTATCCAACAACATGCCACATCCAGCAGTTCCTAGCTCAAGCCAATCAGGCAGCCAGTTAGACACTTTATCATTGTTTCCAGCAGAAATAGCCGGTACGAACACTGTGTCAAATTCTGCACTATCATTTGTAAAACATTCTTTACCTCTTGGTTACAATGTTCCGGATAAAACTAAGAATTTGATTATGTCAAATCAATATGTTGATTTCGCAGCATTGATTCCAGGCACAAATGCATCTCTTGACAATGAGAATGTTTTGTTTCAGTCCCCTGCTTCTTCCATTAAGATTTCTACCACTAACAAAACTGTCAAAAAGTTAGAATTATCCAATATTCATCAGTGGTCGAATGCCTTCGACATATTTTTTGCTATTTATATTCAGAAATTTCCTAGTGAAGCCACACCTTTGGTAAAGTATGGCAATAATATTAGATTTATTTCACAGGAATTTGGCTTCAATGCTGCGAAATTTTATGATGAGCAATTTCGGCTTTTGAGAGTAAGTTTTGAGCTCAATTGGGCTCAAGTTCATGATGAGCTGTGGCGGCGAGCATCTTTGATGATGAAAAAGACTAGTAGCATTAATAATCTGAACAGGAATCAGCCCTTTCTTAAAGGATACCGTCAGGATTCAAAGAGGTATCCTAAGGGGTTCTGTTTCCAATACTGCGCTTCCGGAAGTTGCTCCAGCAAAACCTGTTTTCACAAGCACTTCTGTTTCAAATGTGGACAGAAGCATGCGAGTGACACCTGTACAGGACAAGCTCATAAACCAAAGCAAACTAAGCCTGCCAACTCCAGTCAAGGTTAAGCATCTTGCTATCTATTTAAAGAATTATGATTCAGAACTATCTGAGTTTTTGATTAACGGCTTTTCTGAGGGTTTTAAAATTGGGGCAAATTTTAGTGGTCAATCAGTAGTAATGTGCAGAAATCATTCAAGTGTAATTGAGAATCCTGACATTGTAACAAGAAAAATTGAGAAGGAGTTGAGTAAAGGACGGTATAAAGGTCCCTTTAGTTCTATCCCCTTTAAAGAATTTGTATGTTCCCCTTTGGGTTTGGTGGCGAAAAAAGAACCAGGTCAGTTTCGTTTAATTCATGACCTTTCATTCCCACGTGGAGACTCGGTAAATTCTTCAATAGACAAGTCTTTTTCCTCGGTTTCATACCAAAATATTGAAACTGTAATTGGCTTGGTGCAGGATCATGGTAGGCACTGCCTCATGGCTAAGGCTGATATTGAGGATGCATTCCGTTTGATTTGTTTGAACCCTTCAGAATATCATCTTTTAGGTTTACATTGGCAGGGTTACTATTATTATGATATGTGTCTTCCGATGGGTTGTTCTTCATCATGTCAAATATTTGAAAAATTTTCCACATCATTGCAATGGATTTTAAATGAGCTCTATAAAATTAATGGTGTTTCACATCTCTTAGACGATTTTTTCTTTGTTGGTTCAGCTGGATCTAGCGAGTGTAAATTTGCTTTGGACAGTTTTCTTCAAGTTTGCTCAGATATAGGGGTTCCCATAAAGGCTGATAAAACACAGTTGCCCACTACTAGGATTACTATTTATGGTATTGAGATTGACTCTGATTTGATGATTGCTCGTTTGCCTGAGGAAAAATTAGAGAAGGTAAAAGACTTGTTAATGCAATTTAAATGTAGGAGAAAGGTTACTTTAAAAGAACTCCAATCTCTTCTCGGTCTATTGAATTTCGCATGCAGTGTTATTATTCCAGGTAGGGCTTTTTTGAGACGGTTATTTGATCTTACTAAAGGCCAGTCAAATCCCCATTATCGTATTAAGTTGACGTCTGAGGCTAGGGCTGATCTTCATGCATGGTATGAGTTTGTGTCTCATTTCAATGGAAAATCCTGCTTCCTGTTTCAAAACTGGGTATCATCAGACACTCTGAGGCTTTACTCAGATGCGGCTGGAGTACATGGTGGATTTGCAGCGGTTATGGGTAGTAAATGGTTTGTGGGGGAGTGGTCAGATGAAATGCGACCATTACACATAACTTTTAAGGAACTGTTCCCAATTGTTCTAGCAACAGAGATTTGGGGGCCTCTGCTAGCTAATCATAAAATTTTGTTTTTAACAGATAACGCTGCAGTGGCCGATATCATTAACAAGACGTCATGCAAAGATAAAGTAATTATGAAACTAGTTCGCAGGCTCGTTATTGCTGCTTTAAAACACAATATTTTCTTTCGCTCGAAACATATTGCTGGAAAATCTAATGTGGTTTGTGATCTGTTGTCTCGCTTCTCTTTTCAGGAAGCTCGGAAATATGCTCCCTGGTTGGATCTCGAGAGGACAGTCATCCCAACCCCTCTCTTGGCGCTGTAGCCAACACATTATTTCAAGCATCAATCTCGCCTGCCACAGCTTCATCTTACAATCGTATGATTCAGTATTACATCAAATTTTGTTCTGTATATTTTAATGGTTTTGCAGCATTTCCATCTTCTCATACTATGATAGTTCAGTTTATTGCTTATTTGTTTTTACAGAAATTCAGTCCTTCAACTATTGCTTCTTACGTGTCAGCAGTAAGTTTTGCCCATAAGGCAAGAATGATGGAAGATCCTACTGGGTCATTTATTGCGAAGAAGTTAATGAAAGGTGCGGAAAAGTTGAAGGGAAAAGTCGATTGTCGCTTACCTATTACAGGTGAAATTTTGGCAAAATTAGTAAATGCTTTACCTATAGTTGTTAGTAGTCGTTACCATCAGGTGTTACTTAGGGCTATGTTTCTGCTTGCCTTTTATGCATTTCTTAGAATAGGCGAAATAACTGTATCTACTCAGAAAGACAAATCAGCAGTGATTCAGGTTAATACAGTACGGTTTAGCTTTCATGAAAAGAACCTTACCGGGGTATCATTTGTCTTAACAAATTATAAACACTCCAGTGTGCATCCAAAAACACTTTCAATTTTAAGGGAAAATCAGAACTCCTTCTGTCCTGTTCTTGCCTTAAAATCATATCTAGATTTGTCTAAACATTCTGCTGGGCCTTTGTTCCAATTTCCTGATGGAGATGCCGTCTCTCATAGCTATTTTTCAGCTACACTCAAATCAGTTTTGCAGTTTTGTGGCTTTGACCCTAATCTATATAAAGGTCATAGCTTCAGAATTGGTGCGGCGACAGTGGCGGCAAGTAGAGGTGTCCCATTATCTGTCATTCAAAGTTTGGGAAGATGGAAATCTGATGCGCTAAAGCATTATATTCGATTGAATAATTTTAAATTGTCATAGTTTAATTACATTCATTAAGCCATTTATCTCAGAGGTCAGCACAGCCTGCTCTGCATTGTCGGTTTATTTGAGGTCAGCACTGCCTGCTCAATAATTGTTCTTCATTGCGACTAAAATTTCACTAGAGGACAGCAAAGCCTGCTCTAGTAAGCGTTGTAAATTGTATTTTTTGTTTGTGGTTTTTATGTTATTGATTTTTGTCCTGGTGTGTTATTTTTAGTAGTTTAAATTTTTTATGTTATTGCACTAGAGGTCAGCATTGCCTGCTCCAGCTGTAATACGGTCAATCTGCATTATTCTGTGGTGTTAGATATTTTACAGTACATTTCCTTTTTGTTCTGCAATCATTTAAATAGCATTAGAGGTCAGCATAGCCTGCTCTAGATGCAATTTGATCATGAAAGTGTGTAAGTTTGGCTTTTTATGTTTTAATCATTGTATCTAGATATGTAGCCACTTTGCAATTTGAGAGGTCAGCATTGCCTGCTCTTCATGTTGTTAGTTTTGTGCTACTTGTGTGTAAATGTATATTATTCTTACATTTCGTTTTATTTTATTATTATAATTTTTTTTTCTTTCCTTGTTCCCGTCATCCTTGGGTGGGGGCTCCCTTCCTAAGAAATTGGCCATTTCTATAGTCAGGGATTTTTTGGCGGAATTGTTGGTCACACCTTGCTTTGAGTCATTAAATCATTACGTAACATTGCGTCATATTGAATACATGTATTTGAATAAATGTTCTTAAGCTCAATATTGTCTCTTTATATGCTCTCCGCAACAAGCAAGGATGCCGGGTAGTTTCTCCTGTACATTGGCTGTCATAAACAATATTACCGGTAGATAGTGAAAATCAGAATACACACAAATATATGTCGAGCAGTATCGCATACAATATTTTTTATAAATTTCATCACCCACCTTGGGTACCTGTTGAAAGGCTTTCCCAGTACTTGTTCGTATATGTGTAAACCGAACAATTAACAATTTTACCTCAGCCTGAAGTGTGTACAACTTTTAATACCTGCTGATGTTTGCATAGTAGGAGGTCTGGGACACATACTGTACATCGGTATTGTAATTGACATTCGGCTGGGATACCTGTAGAAGAGTTATTTCAAAGGGTACTTATAGTTACTCCATATGGGGGACTACGACCGATAGCAGCTCTCACTTACCTTCCCTGATTAATTACTACGATCGCCGCTTAGCGCGCTTAACGGACAAATTGTCAATTAATTGGTAATTAATAAGATTTTGTTAATAAATTAAATACAAAATTAATGCATATTAGTATTTGATTGGCTGTGATATTGCATCAGGCCAAAAAAAAAATCATTTAGTAATAAAATTAAAATTCTGGAGACTTTTTCTGAAATTACTACTGACGCTTACTCGCTATGTCTAAAGTTGCACCAGTTGGTTACCAGCCACCAGTGTACCATACGTAGTCAAATAAACAAAATACAAATAGCACTGCTCTGATGCGCAGCACAATAACCTGTGATTTATAGTTGATGAGAAAACTATTACGAAAATATCATACCACATAAATACACTAACAGGACGTACATGTAGTCAAGAAACAGGAGGTAAATAACTTACGATCCTAAAACACATCACAACATACAATGTACGCTCTACTTAGATTATACTCAACACCAAATACAAATATATTCATAACTTGATGAGAAAACTTATGGGAATTTCATACATACAACTGAAGACATTAACCCGAAATACATGTAATGGACAAACATGAAGCTGACAACTTCTGCATATGAAAAAACATCAAACCATATTATCCATCTTTACTTGATATTAAGTATCAAAAATCTGTGATTTACGGTCGCTGATAAAACTATCAAAGCAATTCCATGTAAA
>JAOXYI010344961.1:0-10227 GCA_028566495.1 Lithophaga antillarum
ACGAAGGAAATTTTATACACTATGATGCAAAATTTTAAATTTATAAGCCTATTTTGTATTGCGCAACAATGCGATTATAGCTGATTTATCCACTATGCATCTAATGCAGGCCTACTTTGTGAAATTTTCAAACATAGTGTTATTTTCTTCAAAAAGTTTGGTGTTACAGTTTAAGAGCCATTCTCTGTAAGCATCAAAATATCTGGTATACGGATGGAAAGTCAACGTCTCAGATTTTCATGAAATTTTAAATATAGAGTTCATATGGCAACCTTATCTCAAATCAGTTGTCGTTATTACATTCTAAGTTGCCGTTGCTATGGAAACCAACCATGGCCAAATATAGACATCTGAAATGCTGTCTGACCTACAAATCGGGTGTAAACTAAGAATATCATATATAAAACAGATGATTCAATGGAAAATTGTTTTTAATTTCAACATTTAATTCATATATAGATATAACATTTACAATACAAAGCAATGGAATTATCGAATATTAAATCTGGTTTCCAAGGGAACAAAAATCACGAAAAATGCAATTTTTCAGAAATTCTGCAGAGTCCAAATTTTGCTAAATTTTAGGGGTCAGTTGTAAAAAATTGCACCCATACAACTTCTTCAAACTGTATCAACATAAAGGTCTATTCAAAATCCTTAAAATATTAAAAAATGACATATGTGTTTTTTTTCTTTTTAAAAAAAATATAATCTTAATGATGGTTACCATGACGATTTTTAACAAAATTCCAAAATCAGAAACTATCAACTTTGATCACTATTTAAGCAAGAAATGCCAAAATTTTGCCTTTTATTTATTTAGATAGTTGTTAAAAATATTTGGAAAATGTCAAAATTGAGAAATCCATCTAATTGTAATTTCTGGGGGAAAAAATCTTTTTTTTAATCAAAAATCACAGATTATGAGAATCGACATATTTTTTTACACAAAAAGCAGTTTAATAGTTATTGAATGTAAACCTTACCTCTTTATAGGCCTTTTCATCAATAGATAAAAGAAATTGTCTTAAAATTATCATCTAAACTGTTTTGTGGGATGTTCTTTGAGGTTTTTCATCAAGGAACGGTGATTTCGGGCACTGAGGAAATTATGAAAATAATGATTTGTAAAGTTACCACTTGCATATTACCAAAAATCCTATGAAGAGTTGATTCATTTCCAAATTTTTGTTAAAACAAGAGACTTTGAAAAAACTTTGTGACCCCACCCAATCTGAACAGTTTTACACAATATTGTTAAACTAGAAAAACTGTAAGCATAGCTAATGGAAAGATATCCCCGCTCCACATGGCAAGGAAATCGATAAGCTCATGTTATGGCCTGGAACCCCCACCCCCCCATAAGAATGGAATAATTCGTAAAATATGTGATCACATTGGCATTGTACACTACAGATTTTATGAAAAGTTTTGTTGAATTATATTGAGTGGTGTGTAGGAGGAGTTGCGAATACAAGATGGGTACCCCTTACTATCAATATATTGAAATTGGCAAAGTCCATATCAAAGTTTGGGGAACCCCAAAAAACAATCTGGGAGAAAACAAAATCTGAGGTGCACAGTGGCATGAAGTACTGAACATTCCCTAACAATTTCGTAGAAATCCAACAAGCTACGTAGGAGGAGTTGCAAATACAAGGTGGGGACTTGGACAATAGTACACTTTGTTCACAAATTATCTAAATTTAGTCAGCTTCAGTGAGCTCTCTTCGTAATGTTGTTATTGTGTCCTCTCTGCAAGCATCAATGAAATCATCATCATCCTGAGCCTTGTTCTTTCTACTCATCCTTGAAAAGAAACTTGTAACCTGTTGGACTGAAAGAATTTCATCATAGGTGAATCTTCTACCACCATCTTTTTTCCGTTCTGAGATCATTGACTCTGATACATTGTATGGGTCTTCCTTTCTTCCTGTCTTTACTCCAATGTTAAACTTTTCCATCAGATAAGATCTTTGGTTTTCATTGAATCTCTTAGTTTTTCTTTCATCTTTTAATGCCCATCCCACTTCCAAGTTCACATTTTTTTCTCCACATGTAGATTGCCCCTCAACTGATACTGTAAAGTTAGCTTCAAAGGACTTTGACATCTTTTCATAGTATATTTTCTTGGTAACGTCACAGCCGTTACTAGATTGGCACTGGAAAGCAAATTTGCATTTGCCAAACATAAGGTGGATGGATAACTCATGAAACGTAGGGAACGATAAAGTACATCCATCATTGGAGCAAGTTAAGACATCTTCATTTGATCCTACATTATGTGGAAGTTTGTGGAAATCTGGCTCATTTTCTGTTACACTGGCAATCTTCTTCAGACAACTATTTGGCAACCTTGGAATGGCTGAGGAAACTATTAGTTTTCCTACAATAAATTGAGGAAAAGATAATAATTAAAAGGGAAAAAAGAATATTTTATTGAATTTTTGGCTATCGGATGATTATATTATCTAAAACTAGAGAATCCCTGAAATGCTCACCTGGCACTTATCAGGTCAAAAAGATTTGCCTTGACACTTTTCAGTTCTTATAGTTCAAATTACATTTATAACAGTCCATTTTACAAATTCATATCTATTTTATGAGTATTTTTTATCCGAAAATTGCCTACATGTTACAACGTATCAAGTCTAAATATCAAATCATTCCCCTGAGTAAAAGCCAAATGACTTCTTGAAATAGTCTTACTGATTTTTTTTGTATATGTGTTTCATGTTCTTTGTAAGTTGCCACCTATTCTGTGTTTGGGTTTTTGTCTCCAGTAATTCTATTTGACAAATTAAAAATATGTGCCCAGATGCACTAGTCGTATAAAGTTGCTGGTAAACAGGATGTAGGAATCACAAAGGTCTCAAAATTGCTTACACCTTACAACTCAGCAGGACCAAGCTGCAGACCGATTTTTCAGTAGCAGAAAAGATATCTTTGACAAAAAGTTTAGTGACTTTTAGACACTGGTAGAACTTAACACTCTCATTAGTTTGATTTATCTTAAACTTACCTGCTCCAACTTTGTATGCTTTCCATGCAGTAACACCTTGCTCAGTAAATATGAAGTTGTTATAGGTAGATATTGCAGGAATAGCTTTTGGGTGTTCTTTCTTGCTGTCAACTCCACTGATCACTCGTACTCTGTACTGCACATTTTTCATTGACTTGTCAATTGCCTGCATAAAAAAGACAAAGTCTATTATTATACAGCTATTGTTTTCATAATAGCTCACTCTTTTGGACACAGTATTTTTTACACTGGACAACCAGAGGGGCCCAGTTAATTTTTTCTATACTGGGCGATATGTCACCATTTTAGTTGAAATCTATACAAAGAGGAAATATACAGAAATTTTAGGGTCAAAATATGTACAGAAACTTTAACCACATCCAGTAAGAAACAAAATTTTTATACCTTCAAGTGGATTTTTATGAACTAGATATTCATCTGTCGGAAACAGCAGCTTGCCCGCACCCAACATAACATAACCATGCACTTTGAAACCCTTGGTTGTCTAGTATTAGGGGAAACTATTGTCCAAGGTACAATTCTACTATGATTTTTTTCTATATATACCATGTGAATTTTCTAACAACATCTAAATACCAAACCAACATGCTGTGTCTGTAAGACACGGATGCCCTGCCCTCATGAACATATTGGTGTGAAATGAACCTGAAAATGTTAAACTTAACCAAAGTCACTCAAGCATGAAATGCAGGCCATAGTGACCTGAATGTTATTGAAAAAGGGTTGTACTATACCTGAGGACTGAAGTGGTGAAATATCATTGATATACTACCACAGGTTTTTGAGAAATGGACCTTAACACAAATCTTAATCATAGTGACTCAAGCATAAAAAGTAGGTCATATCAACCTACTTTGTGTGCACTGTCTTGTACTATCCAATCCACATCTATGAGTGAAGTTTCTTGCATCTACTATGCCTACTACCCAAGAAACAGGACCTAAACACAAAACTTAACCAGGCGGACATATGGATAAGGGTAACACTATATGCCCCTACTACATTCGTGGGCGGGGCGTAAAAAAGTGTAAAGAGTACTGTCTCTTGACAAACTCTATTTGTAACTGTTCAATTCTAAATTTACAGCTTGTATATAAAACATTTAGTAGCTTATTTATTTGTTTATATCATCTATTGATGAGTCATGAAAAGTTTTTTCACCAGAAGATGCACACAAGGCCTAGGCTATCTCAACCATATATGCAAGAATAGCTAAGATTTTTTACCTCTTTCATTGCATGTGCTGTGAGAACATCATTGCCTTGGTTTATATAACGTCTTATGGCTGATTTAATAGTAGCTGCTGTTCGGTCACAGGGGCCTTTTCCATTCTGTGATTCACAGAAATCATAGGATATGACAAGTCCTGAGTGGAACAGGAATGACAACATCTCTGTCGATTTGTAACACCCTGCATTGTCTGACCAGATATGGAAACTAATGTTTGTGTCATTCATATTCCTTATGTCATCCATGATGTCCTTAATGACGGCAAAGGTCACCTGACTGTCCTGTAAGTACAAACAAGAGGTTCATGAGAGCATGCATCCTTCACCTGGCATTAATTGCTGCATACTGATTTTTACATTTTTTAAAATATTTTTACAGTGATATAAATTTGCCCAGGTTCATTACTATCAATCGATTGTAGAGAGTGATACATAAACCATAATTTCTAAGTCTTAAAAAACCTCTTTTTTAAATGGTTTCTGGGAAAAATGTCATTTCCCAAAGTGTCTCAATGGGAACTATGTGTGGCTGCTGTTGCCATATTTGCGACCAGATCAACATAAATGATAGAATCACTTATAGAGTGTCCTCCAGTTATAATATATGCCAACTGTAGGAACTTGTGACCACATAAAGTTTTATACAAGATTATCTTTGAAAATCGACCAATCAGAAAATAAGAATCTCCTTTGCGTCATGATATTCATTCAGCTGGAAACTTATGAATCATTTATTGCAAACCCTCCATAGATCATTCCTGCCAAGTTTGGTCAAAATCTGCTCAATGGTTTCTGAGAAGATGTAAATGTTTACAGACAACAGACTCAAAGTAATGGGAATAGCTCATATAGCCCTTTGGGACCGGTGAGCTTATAAAAAATTATTGAATATAATTTGGAAATTATGAAAATCAAATGAATCTGTTAAGAAGTATCTTCTTCCAAAATTTATGGGTAGTTTCAACCTCTTCTGGTAGATCCTAATTCAATATGCATTAATTTTTCAGGGTATTTGAAGATCAGTTGCTATAAAACCATAAAATTCAACTTTTAACACGTATAGTTTATCTAAACATACATTTTGTTGATACCTGAGATATCTGACTTTCGAATATATGAACAAAGCCAAGACTTCCAATGGTTCCATCGTCTTTTCTGCTAAAAGCAACACAAATATGCCAAGGTATCCCTCTTTTTCCGAACCAATCACATTGGTCTTCCCGAAACTTTCGGGGAAGAAACTTCATGGCCCAGTCACAGACTAAAAGAACCTCCGAAGAGGGCATGGTTTCAAACAGATGGGCTTTAGCCAAGTCTTGGTTTTTACATCTGATGATATGTTTCTTTAGACTGAAAATACTTTTTGCTGCTTGCTTTATCTAAAAATGAGAATAAATATACAAATTATAATTCCGATGTTTCAGTACACTAAATGCAGTGAATTCATTTGTCAGGAATGACTTCCTTTAAAAAGTTCATCAATCTAATTTTAATTAAACTGAAAGTTTATATGTGTACAAATTCCATTTCATGATGTCATGATTAAGAATTGATAAGCACACATTATATATCTCTATATAAAAGATAATTTCAAGTGAAAAACAATCATTTGTGAATTTATATATTTGGAATTATATGTGTTAACTCTGCCTTTTCACTCTGACACAAGCTTAATATCATAAAGTCTTTCAGACTTTATTCAGTCTGTGAATGAAAAGTCTGAGTTTATACAACAATAAATTCCTTCAAAATAACTTTTTTGCTATCATGTACATTGTCAGAAAATATTTAATTCGTTTGTAAAAGCCTTGAGACAGAAACGCAAGCCTTGGCAAGAATTTCAATTTGAACTTAATTTTTGTCTGTAGCCTTTGTATTTATGCATGTATATTCAATTTAGCATTCAAAAGCGTTTGTGGCAAACAGATGAAAAGGCAAACGAAAACATATACCCAAGCTACTTTTAGTATAACCAGAGGGTAATCAATGATTACTATGTTAGCCTTGTTTCCCTTATTTGACTCCATAAAAGCATTTAAGTATAAAAGAATTTTGCTCGAAAATTGACCAGCAACAAAGATACATCTGCATCTCTACCTCATACAGTATCCTAGATCTAAACTTTGACGTAAATTTTAACCACAGTCAGTGAAGCATGAAATGTAGGTCAAAATGACCTACTCCCAAAGATACATCTGCATGCAAGATTAGAAAAGCCTACCTCGTACAGTATCCCAGATCTAAACTTTGGCGTAAACTTTGACCATGGTTAGTGAAGCATGAAATGTAGGTCAAAGTGACCTACTTTTGCTTGGATAGTGACCTTCTTCCTAAGATACATCTGCATGCAAGATTAGAGAACCCTATCTCATACAGTATCCCAGATCTAAATTTTGACATAAACTTTAACCACAGTCAGTGAAGCATAACATGTACGTCAAGGTGACCAACTTTTGCTTGGATGCTGACTTACTCCCAAAGATACATCTACATGCCAAATTAGGGAACCCTACCTCATACAGTATCTCAGATCTAAACTTTGATGTAAACTTTAACCTGGACTTAACTTTAACCGAAGTCAGTGAAGCATGAAATATAGGTCAGTTTGACCTAATTTTCACTGTGTGCTGAGATACTTCCAAGATACACCTGCATGCAAGAATTGGTGATTCTACATAAAACAGTATCTGAGATATGAGCGTGGACGCGACGCGCACACAGACGCAGACGCCAAGGCGACTCCATTAGTCCCCCTCTACTTCGTATAGTCAAACTAAAAAAACAACATATAAAACATGAGTACCTTAAACTGGAGGTCATTTATCTCATCTTCTTTCCCATCAACAGAGGCTGACTCAGTAATCTTTTCTAGAGCCGATATTGTCTCTTTCAACTGTTCACAACTTGCACAGACCATTTGGTGATTGCGTGAATGTTTCGTGGAAAAAACATCATCTGAGTTTGTGCTCAATGCATACATCATGCAGTGGTCTGGAACTTCACTTTCTGTCTTGACATGAATCTGAAAAATCAAACAAAATATTTATTGTAAATTATTGTTTGTGCAAATTAAATACATTTTCAATGCTGTCTTGTCCAGTTCCATATTTTGATTTGCTTAAATATTTATACCTTACATTAAGCTATGGGTGTGTTTTGACATTTTTTGTTAGATTTTAGGGATAAAGAACTTGTTAGTCAGGTGCAGTGCAATAACTATTTCAATGTTCATCTGATTATCATGAAATTTTTCAGGAATATAAATCTTGTCTTGCTGATAATTTTTGCAATTTAGGATAATCAAAGATCTATTATACACGTAGTTTCAGAGATAATAGCTGAAAACTTGGAAATCACAAAAAATCAACCTTTCAGGGGCAATAACTCTTACATGGGTTGGCAGATTTTTACAAAATTTTGTAGGGATATAGATCTTGTCTTGCTGATCATTTCATCTAGAATACTTTTCAAGATATAGGCCATAAATGGCAAAAATCACCAAATTTACGTTTAAAGGGCAATAATTCAAATAAGGAGTTTGCGTACAACTTCCATCCAATGGAAACTAGTAGAGCTCTTCAAGCTGAAGAGGGAAGGTCACCACCACTTTCCTCTATAGAAGACATTACATGTGATAGGTCATTTAACCCATCAATATATAGGTGATCTGTATTCCTGCAATGTTCTATTTTTAGCCACTGTGGCCATGTTTTTTCATCAACAAATATTTTGGATACCTTTTCAAAACTAGAAACCGTAAGGATGATTGTGATTAAGTTTGGTTTCCATTGGTTAAGTAGTTTTTGAGGAGTTGATCTTTGAAAAAAGTTAACAGACGATGATGACAACAGATGCCAAGTGATGGCAATAGCTCACATGGACAAACTATCCCATCATTAACCATCCCCCCTTTATTCCGAACTAAACATACCTTGTAGTCTGTTCTCAGATACTGTTTTGACTGGAGAAGTAATCCTTGGAACTCTTTGTGGGTATTTTGTGAAATAACTTGAAATTCAAGCAGCTTGTCAATAACATCTTGTAAGATGATGAAGGCTCGTCCCCCTTCTGCCACAAAGTAATCTAGTCCTTCAAGACTTTTCCTAACTTTGGCACTACATTGTGCCAGAATTCTAAACATTGTACTGTCACCTTGAAAGAAAGATAAAAGATACATAATAACAGCATAAACTTTCTAACTGAAAATAGACATAAGACATGGATGTTCTGTCCACAAGTGGAAAATTTAGCTCAAGGTGACTTCCTTACAGGTGAATTGTTTTAACATCAAGACCAATGAATTGATCAAGTGCCATTGGTAAAGTATCTGGAAAATGTATGTGAAAAATGGACCTAAATGCAAATTAACCCCCCTCTTTGAAAAATGTAGGTCAAGGTGACCTAATACATGTAACAGGTGCATACAGTTGTACTTCACAAGACCAATTTTTTTTACCAAATATCATTGCTATACCATGTCTAGTATCTAGAAATTGACCTATGTGCCAAAACTTAATCATTCAAGTTGTTCAATTGCAAAAAGAACACAACTTGATCTAATCACAGGTGAACTCTACTGACCCCCAGTCCAATGACCAAGTATCACTGTTAAATATTTATTACAATCATTTTCATAAAGGAAATTTTTGAAAAATTTAAATGATAATGGAACTGAAACATTTTGATTACAAAAGCTTGTAGACCTTTAGTCAAATTTTTTTTTAACTTTTCGGTAATAATATTTTACCTAAAGGAACAAATCCATTTTCCTGGCAGTATGTCTTGTACTGCTGAATTATATCTGCAGAACCCATACATCTAATTACATTTGGCATACTATGTACTGAACCATCAGACATTCTCAATTTCTTTTCGCCGAATGGAAGATCACGGACAACATGATTTGACGTGATGAAATCAAGAAATGCATCTAGCTTTTCAGGATCCATTTTTTGACGATGAAGTTTTTTCTCTGGAACAGGAAGTGCTGGTCCTATTGTTTTGAATGATTAAGTGCAGCATAATATCTGTGTGGGGTGACCTCTGGAAGCAGTGTAAGAACATCTCTGTAAGGGAGTCTTGATGCCATAACAGAAAGGACCTGCCTACCTTCCTGCCATGTCTCCGCTTTTTTGTAGGATTCAATAACATCTCTAAATTCCATTTCATTTGAAATGTCTGCTTTAACAGTTTCTTGTTTTGATATTTTTAAATAATGTAAAACTTCACTTTCATCATCAGGAAATAGCATTTTAACAATCAGGTTCAAGATTTCAACAATGCGATCCCTATAGTTGCTTTTTGATTTAAGGGAGTAAGAATCCCAAGGCCTCCTTTCATTGATAAATGTGGGTAAACACACAGCTTCCAAAAATTGGTTCAAATAGCACAGATGTCTGTCTAGTTGATAACTGTTGACTGAACTCTGAAACAAAATGTGATTTATTCATCATCTTATGTTATCAATTAAATCATTTACATCATTGACATAGCATAATTACCCCACTTCAGGCCCCTGTGACTCAAACTGAGGAGCTATGCCAGCGCAGCATGATACGACCACAGCATGTTGACAAGGGCAGGTTGAAAAAATGAGGACACAGTAATATGCTGGACCCACTAATGTGTTGGACACACTTTTTAGGTGGATACAGAACAAAAATTATAATATTTTCTATTTTAGTATTGGCAATCATCTCGGATATGGGTGGGGTCATAAAAAATTTTTATAAATGTATATGTATTATTTACCCAAAGTTTGATAGCAATTGGCCCTTTACAGGATTTTTCAGAATCTTTTTATTGTATTTTTGTCATATTTTCTATTTTAAGTAACGATGGCAGCCATGTTTGATGGCCATTGGGGTTATCAACCATAATTCTTAAAGGGGATCATAAATGTATCATTTACCCAAAATTTTCGGTAACAATTGGCCCTTTAAAGGATTTTTTGTT
>JAOXYI010345071.1:0-10227 GCA_028566495.1 Lithophaga antillarum
AACTAGGTCACAAGATCTTTATAGAAATATATTTGTGTTTAACCCTGTGCGTATGGTAGCATTAGCACTTAGTTGCTAGTCAGGCTTTGGTTACGACAAGTACTCAAATTACGTATTTTCTAGATGTCTAGATTTATTATTGCATCGTTCCTTTTATTCTTATGTCTTTGAATTGGTTACAGCGAACATGTTCATATTCATTGTTTTTCTCTGCTTTCATATTTACGATATCGTGGTAGAGTACAAGTTATTTGCAACGGAAATGTTGAAATCTGCCCACTAAATATATGAAACAAATGAATTTGAAAGGATTATTTAGAATAAATAATTATAAAACTGTACTGCGACTGATACCATTTTGTACCAAGATAAATCCGCTTATAAAAGTAAATTTTTGTTGTTATCATTATTTAACTATAATTCTAAAATGCCTTAAATCCGCTACAGTCAAATATGAAATCTCAAGTTATGTTTTACTGAAAAAAAAACTTTTTTTATGGTGATGTACTAATATTATCATGTTTTCTAATAAAGTAATATTCATATAGATTTTATCCTTCTTTGTTATTACTGATATTAATTCTTGTGTTTTATTGCTCTAATTACTTGCATTTCTTCCGTTTTCTTATTACTAATGTACATCCCATCTTTGTATCACTGGTGCTTATCCTTATGACCTATGTTTACGTAATTTGCCTATAAAATATAGGACCAGTTTGTTTTACTAAAAATAACCAAATATTTAATCCCAACTAAAAACTCGCCTCAAAAATGTTATTCAACAATGTTTCCTTCACAGAAAGTAGTGAAAGGCGGAAAAAAGTTCTGGTCGTAGACAAAGCTTATTTTGTCAACACTGACTCTAACAAAAAGTACTCTGAGGTGGATATTGTTCGGATGGTGCACTTTTTGATAGACAATATCTTTGCTGAATTTGGTGGACGTGTTTTCCGGCAGACAGTCGGCATTCCAACGGACACTTACTGTGCACCACTACTTGCCGATCTGTTCACATTTTCATACGAGTCAGACTTCATTCAGGGACTATTACAGAAAAAAATGAAAAAGTTAGCCCCCAAAAAGAATTCGCTTGGAAAAGCGGAATGTCAAAATTCGTATTAAATTCTTTATTTTGTTCTTGTTTTAGAATATACAGGGAAATGTTAGTGTAACTGCAAAATACGAGTACAACAATGCAGTTTGCATGAAACGAAAAAACAATATCAAGCACCTGTATTTTTAACTGGGTTTCCAATGGAAATTCTGGTTATTGAAACTTGAGGATTATTTTATTTACTATTAAAACTGTGAATCACAGATTTTCAAAATTGTACGATATGAAATATGGCTGCCAGGACTTGGAACGAACATGGCAGACAATATTGCGTTAACTTTCTGGGATAATCTATATCTCAGCAACCGCTCAACATATCGTAATGAAACTGGAGGATTATTTGCATATCTTTTAAAAACTAAGATTCACAAATTTTTCAAAATTCTACAATATCAAATATGGCCGCCAGGACTTGGAACATACATGGCTGCTAATATTGCGTTAACTTTCTTGGAGTAACCTGTATCTCACACACCGCTCGACATATCTCAATAAACTTGAGGACTGTTTTACTTACCATAAAAAACTAAGATTAACATATTTTCAAATTCTACGACATCAAATATGACCACCAATACTTGGAACAAACATGGCTGCCAGTATTACGTTAACTTTCTGGGGTAACCTGTATCTCAGCAACCGCGCGACAAATCTTTAATGAAGATAATCATACTTATAATTAAATACTGAAATTCCTAAACTTTCCAATTTCTACAGCATCAAATATTTCCTTTTCATAAATACGAAGATTCCCAACTTTTCAAAGTGCTACCATGTCAGAATGATCACCAAGACATAGACAGCATGGCTGCCAATACATGTTACAGGAAAGCCCGATTTGCTCTCTTTCAGACAGCTCAATTCTCGTGTTTAATAAAATGTTGCATGTTCGGTGGTTTAAGCGGTAAGCAGGATAGCTTCCAGTCTTTCCACTCCAGTAAGTCTGATAGTTACGATGCAGCAGGGAAAAGGCTGATAAACTCCAACAACCCAACGCAACCCATGATACAGAATGTATCACAAAAACTGGACGTGAATCTAAAAGCCCGTATACCTTAAACGTAAGGTTAAGGTAACGAGACGCATATCAGGCTTACAAGTATATTCCCTAATAGAAATCATGCTTATCTGGAAATCTGTGACGTAAATTGTTTAAAGTCAGTGGACAGTGAGAATGGGGTAAAGTAACAGCTGACATATACATCCCCTGATAAATTTGTGGATTCAAGATTTCCGCTCCGTGATATATAATTACCGTGAAATAGCTAATAATAAAATCTGCCACACAGTAAACCTATCGGTGCCGTCGTCAAAATAATGCGTACATTGTATGTCTTGAAATTTACGAGATCAATTTTGCTTTATCATTCTAGAGTTATTGCCTTAAATATGACGGCATACGCTGACACGTTCTTCCTTGCATTTTACTTGGCTGACATACATGTCATGGAAGTCGAGACAGTTACTGACAATAAAGAATTGTTTGATCATAAACAAATCTTTAAACATATTTTCCCAACTCAGCTAATGAAAAAAAATAAATAAAAAAATAAAGATGTAACTTACATTCATTGTCTGTACAGTATAACCGTCTTCTATGTTAGATATATCTGAAAGGTAAACAAATAACATTAACATGTAGAATATATGTTAAAAACGAAATATGGGTATTGAAAGAAAGGATTGAAACATGCAGTTTTGGAAAATTCAAATGCCTAAGTTGCCTTTTTACAAGTGGAATTTTTCTTGTAAATCTTACAATGAAGGACGCAAAAAGCAAATACCATTATGTATGGCACACACACACACACACACACACACACACACACACACACACACACACACACAACAAAATGAAAAAAGCAAGAAACTTAGTATCTCGACAGGATACTATGTATCTCGCATAAAAGACCTAGTATCTCGTACGGAAATCCTAAATAGCGATCGCGATTGAGATTCCAAGTTTTGGAGATAAATCTCGATCGGAATACTAGGTTTCTCGACGAGAAACATAGCATCTCGTATGGAATCCCTAGTCTCCGTTCGGGATTCATTATTTTGTACAATCGAGATTTAAATCTCGCATAGAAACCCTTAATACCAATCAAGATTTATAATTTTGTACCAAGATTTTTTTTACCATTTTCCTTTATAAATACATGTTGTATGAGTGTCAGGGAAGTTAATTTCTTGGTTTGAAAATTTGAAAGTAAGTTTTAATTGTGTGTGCGACTTATTAGCAATTTCAAATAGGTTTTGAATTTTTTCAACTGTTCCCGAGTGTAAAATAAATCTATCATCTCGGTACCTTAAGCATATTAAAACTGAGATTTCATATCTATATTTTAGTAATATGTTGTCAAATATTTGGTACATTCTTAGGTCTGCTAGTTCTGCAGAGGCCGAATCTCCCAGCTGCACGCTTAGTATTTGTTTGTATATTTTTCCGTCAAATGTGAATTCATTATTCTGTAAAATAAATTGCAATAAATCAATTCTTATCTCTTTAGGCGGTACTTTAATAGAATATTGATTAGGCTCAGGTTCAGGTAGGTTGTTTTAACAGCTGATAATATTTCTGTAAATTCCAGATTGGCATACATATTTCGTGCGTCGTAAATGACAAAAAAGGTGTTTGTTGGTATTTTATGCTTCTATAATTTGTTGATTAATTCTTTCGTGTCCTTAATATAAGTATATAGGTTTTTAACCAAAGGAAGTAGAATAAAATCAATAAAATGTCCAACCTTTTGTAGAGGTGTTCCGCAAAGCGATTGGTCGGCCAGGTATTATAAGTTCTTTTCTTTTCTGTTCGTTTATTTCCAGTTCAGTAAGAATGTTTTCGGGAATTTTATGTATTTAAGGCATAAGGAAGAAAGTTACTAGTTTCTTTGTATCTATGTTGGATATAAGAAAGAAATAGGGGCTGTAAGGGTCAGAATCAGCCCCACCTCAGATTTTGATGATCTTTACAGTGAAACATATGTAAACATATTGTGGTCTTTCAAAAACCATTAAGATTTAGTGGATATCATATTCCATTTCTCTGTGTAACGTCATCAAATTGATGCTGCAAAAGAGCAAATAATGTCATTTGATGGCTGAATTTATTACATAAGCCGAACACTATAATATTACCACAATAATACGGCAACATGCATGTAAATAAACACCCAGACAAATCACTAATGTACCAGAATGGTAAAAAAAAAAATAATAATAAAATATAAAAAAATAAAATATTTTGAGATAACTGCACTCTGTTGTCATGGCAACGGAATGCTCACGTTAATTGTATATGGAACCATTAATGATTATTTCGAAGTACTCGTAAGAACGTCCGATGAATTTGGGCTATATATGTTTATTGTCTACGATGTTAAAGTTGTCTTCTTTATTAGGTATAACATTATGTACTGTATGCATAACAACCGTGATAAATGAAGTATTTCCATAGCAACTAAAATTATTTTCTTGATGATACTTGCTGTAAAATTGCGCTTGGGGTTATTTTTTATACGTTTATCAACGAACTGATTATAATACCATATGTATGAGTAAAACTGTCTATTTTTGGTTATAATAACAGGTTACTTTAGGACCATGAATATGAATTAAACTTTAATTTTATCCGTTCAAGTTGGTTATTAGCAACCATTCCTATGGTAATATATATAAAGGATCTAAAACAATTGCTCATAGTAAATATGGGAAAATCTGGATCTCTGACCAAAAGAAAAGAAACAATCACAACACCGAAGACTTATAGTAAACTAGAGGCTCACCTGAGCCTGTATCGCTTACCTGGCATACCTGGCACATCTAAGAATCTCTACATGGGGTCGCAAAGTACTTTTTGCACCAAGATAATCCAGACACACTAAATTTAATATATATGTTTATCACAACGTACTAAGCTACAAGTTCTAATACTACAGTATTTACAAAGAACTGTTTCATCCTGGTGAGTCAAACTTATTGAACTTCTATAACTAATGTCGATAATCAAAATCCTTAATTATGATAATTCATAAGAGACACACTCTATCAATAACATTGAGCCACACTCAAAACGGTCTTATAGAGACGAACTCTGATTACATTCTACCAAAGATCACTTAAGATACTGATAACTTTTTTAGAGTATCATTTACCAAAAACATATGTTAAAGTCATTATAAAATCTAGGCCCGGGGCTATGCAATACAAATTATTGACATTGAACAAGGACATGCAAAGTAATACATTCTATGTGTAAACTAACTATGATTATAAAATATGAAAAAAAGCTTTTTCACAATATGGTAACATTTTATAGAATATACAGCAACGTGTCATGATCGCTCGCTATTGCCTATTTGGTGTTACAGCTACTGAGGAGTTGAGAACTATTAAAATAAACGTCTGGGCCCGGCACCATGAAAATTATTCTTGGCTGAGAATTATTTCTTACTCGAGTTCAATCAATCAAGACTTTAGAATACTCCTGTTTTCATGGCATTTGAGTAAATTCTTAGACTTAAGAATATTTTAAGTTTTATGGATTCGGAGCCTTGTGACACAAATTAATATGTTGCTTGTTTATCTCTTTCGATTTCTTTTTTCCCTACAGTACAATTTTTCTACAGATATACTAGATATAAAATACAAGCAATTTTAATCTGAAACCAGCTTCTTATCTTTAATTAATGTCATTTTTAATTAATCCACTCTAAATGTACTAACAATATTGAGAATGGATGCGGAAAGGAAATGAGGATCCCAGACATTTTGTTTCTGATTTAAACCGACCACGAAATATAATTTGTAGAAAAGAGGTTAGATTGATTGATTGAATGCAGTTCTTACGCCACTTTCAGCAGTTTTTCAGCTATATTGTGGCGTCCAGTTTTTATTTGGGGAGGAAGCCGGAGTAAGGTTGGAGTCCAATACATCTCGCCACAAGCAAGGCTCAAACTCACTCCAGTGTTGACACGCCGGTGATCAGTAGTACATATGGCTAACATCTTCGACGACTCGGCCACCAAGGCTCCGAAAAGAAGGAAACATACAGATCTGCAAGATTGTAAAATATGGTTTTCGGCATTTTAATTAATAAATCATGTGTATAGACACGCTAAAATAAAAAATACTTTATAATTTGTTTTTGTGCATATTTCCTAGCTTAGTTTAAAATCAAAATTTTCTAACTTCCAAACCGAACAATTTTACCTGAGAATTTGTTGCAAGTACATGTTTTTGTAACAGCTTCGTTAGATTAACATGTGGTACTGATCATAATAGTTTCATGCTGGGATAAAAGTTATCATATAGTAATGCCAATAAGAACAGAGGATAATATTGACATTGAACCAGGAATCAGCCTCTAGGACTGGAGTACAGATATTTGATTAACCAATTAATCCAGTTAATTTCAGATTACAAATGTTGTAAAGAGAGAATTATTAGTTATAATGGAAGTCAACATTAGAATACCAATAACAGATCAGCAAATCATAGTTTGGACGCAAAAAACAACACCAATATAAACAACAGAGAAACTGAAAGAATTGAAGATTGGACAACAATAATGGCTAGCTTTCTTTTTTGTTATATAGTAAATCACAAAAATTCAAGGTGTAAATCATAAATAAAAGATCAAATGTTCTTAAAAGTATTATAGTAGTAAAGTAATAATGTATTGCATTATTATTGATCCACGCCTGGCATCCAATTTCTATTAATTCATCGTTGCCATTTGTTGAGGTGAATCAGTATTGTACGTACTACTGGATCGCTTCCCTTTTATGTATCCTAAAATCAGAGCTACTAGTAGCAATACCACAACGACGGCAAGAGTAATCGTACTTACAACATAGCCACTTGTGCTCGCAGCTGCAAAATAAATGAATAAATAAATATGTTTAGCAACATTTTGTGTTCATTGCATATAACTCAGCAAAATAAGTCTGCAAAAAATATTGTGACAGAAAATGTGTTGTATTTCTGCATAACCAATGAATATATTTTGCTTGTAGTGCAGAGGCAACTCCTGACTAAAAGGGGATCTATATTATACAAGGTTAAAGGCACCTTTTGAATCTGTTCTCTTGTCTGAAATAATTTCATCCGTGCCTCCAAATTTAAGTTATCAGTTGTAGGAGATTTTACATACATTTTGCTTGTAATGTAGAATCAGTTCTGAACTCAAAGAAAAGACATTTTATGGAAGATCAAAGCCAGCTTGTTGCCAAATTAAAAGGTTTCATTCTTTCCTAATACATTTGTAATCCCTGTCTTTCAAAGGGCAGGATAGAGTAAGGGCCCGTTTTGGTTCCCCTTTTGAAAATTTTCTTATGAAATTCGTATGCTAATATGTTTTATCTACAGACACTACTTCTTAAAGAAAAATAAATTTTGTAAGTCAAGTTTGACAGACGTACGTCACATAACCTCATAAAGTTGTCGTTAATAACCATTTCTAAGCAAATTACTCAAAATATGGTATTTTTTCATAGTTTTCGACAAAATTCAATGTAAGTAGACGCGAGTACCATATTTTTTGTATTTTACCACATAATGTAACAATGTAACTTTAATGTGTCTACTAAATATCGTGGTGGTAGTCGCATCGGCACATATTTAAACCACTCATTGCCATTTTTGGACTTTTGTCGTACATAAGTAGTTTTCAGTCATGCTTAAGCATCTTCTTTGTACAAGAAAATCATTATATGACAAATTTAGTTACTGTTTTGTAAAGTGTATCTATTTAGTTATTTAATAACAAAATCAAAATTCAAATGTAATAAACTTTAACAATTGCCAAAATTGGGGAGCATATATAGCTCTCATTCTACCTCTTCCTTTATTTTTTATAGTGGAAATATATGAAGTTTCTCAGTCATACTCACCAGACTGTGCGTGCGGTACTGTTTCATTAGGCAGCGGAAGCTGAGGATCATATGACGTTAAACTATGACAAGATGGAAAACCAAGTGGAATTGGCGACCGCCGTTGTAATACACTGAAAGATTCGTTCAAAATCAAAGCCATCCCATTTATCATGTGGGAATCAATATGACAGTGCATAAACCAATTTCCAGGATTTGTGGCATATATTCTTACTACTACATAACCTCCGAGTGGCACAATAACGGTATCTTTTCGGACAGGATTTATTAGATTTAAATCTGGTATTTCATCATCCCATGACGTATTTGCCCATTTTGCGTTATTGCAGTAACTTTCATCATTTGGTAGCGTATCACTACACTTAATATCTTCATTTGGTTTCATTGTACCGTTTGGAAACACAGTAGGAAATCCCATTTTTAATACCTCAAAAGTATGGCCATGCATATGTATCGGATGTGAAATATAATCATTCCTGTACCTAAATTTAGAAATACCATAGTAACTTCAGTTCCATATTTTAAGTTGATGGAGTAAGAGCATTTACATGTATTTTCTTCTTCCCAACCTGAACAAGAGTTATCAATTTCGGATGGCTGAGTTAAAGCTGAAACTGTTGGCCATATAAATTTACGACCATTTACAGATGACGTACCATTTGGGAATCCAAAGTTGAGAAAATGAGTTTCTTTTTCTTCTGCTTCCTGGTCTAACAAAGGAAAGGCCTGGAAACGATCATCTGGTATATTACCTCGGGACTTCAACTCGGACACAGGTACACAATCAATGTCATTTTCATTTGGATAATTCTCGAAAGGACAGTTCAGGACAATATTTGTCAGGCGTGGATTTTGTACAATAGGTTGATTCGGCACGGAGCTGTCGTCAGTGACATTTAGAAATCCAAGACCCATAACATCATCTAATATTCTCAAATGTTTATTCTGTAACACATGAACAGTTATATTGTAAATTCTCGCTTGAGCATTTGTAAGATTGACCGTGAAATCGTAACGCTCAGCGGGCCAGACGATTATTTTGTCAACATCTCGTGGCTCAACTTCAAATCCGTCTTTTTCTATTATTGTTAGTTTCAGTCCGTAAATTGAAAACAACAAAGGCTTGTCTGGACCTACGCCTATTACCCGAAAGCGATACCTTTTATTATTTTCCACAGTAATAAATAAAAGGGGTGACATATTGTGTTCAAATTCTCCTAATCCATTTATCAAAACAGAATGGGGTAACTTTTGAACATTTGATAATTTTGCTTTAAGTATCGTTATTGGATTATACAAATGATTCCATTCCTGTATCTGCAGAATATGTTGCTGTGAGAAGGGTTCCTGGTCAGAGTCCCTGAGAACAATAAAAGCACCAAATAATCCCTGATCTCTCTGGTTTCCGACATGTGAATGGTACCAATATGTGCCACCGAATCTAGGGTGAAATGTGTAGTTAAACGATTGTCCTGGGAGAATCGGACATTGTGTAACAAACGCCACGCCGTCCATACATGGGTATCCTAGCTGGTCGATACCGTGCCAATGTATGGTAACGGCATCATTTATTAGGTTATTATATACCATTACTGTTATTGTTTGGTTTTGGTGGATAACAATCGGTGGACCGGGCATAGATTCGTTGGCTACTACCAAATACATTGTTTCATTCCATCCGTCAGCTGAGATTACATTTTCTATTGGTACTTCAATTGAAACTATTTTGGACTGAATATAGTTTCCTGTTGTGGCTATAGACTGGACCAGTTTCAGGATCTATCATTGTAAAAGCGTAATCAATTTTCAAAGAAGTCACACAATGATCGAGATCTTTATGACACTTATAACTATGACAAGGGTATATTCCAATAGCTATTATCAATAGCCAATACACATACATCTGGAAATAAAAACAAAAATATTTGCCAATATAAAAAAAACGCACGTAAATGAAGGACATTTTTTTCTAAATAAAGGAGCTTCTGACGTACGAGGTATATAATATGAAATAAATAATATTTTTGATAATTAAGCAATATTGTAGCAGTAAATTCTAGATCAACAACGAATGGTTTTATTTTGCCATTATTACAAGCAAATTTTGATTGTAAATTTTCAGTTTATAAATTGTGAAATTCTGCTAAAACTAAGGTTGCAACTCCCTCAGGCAAAGTTGACCTTAGACGGTTTTGGCTGTTCTGTTTAGGTCCTTTTTGG
>JAOXYI010345181.1:0-10226 GCA_028566495.1 Lithophaga antillarum
TTCTCCACCATGGATGCTTTTCAGCATTGTCATTGCTAATTGCAAGATTATATTTATTATCATATTGACTGTTGTGGAATTATGAATGATTTTGAAAGTCACAGAAATTCATCATCCAGTCATTTACGTTACTTCAAACGCTGAGGGACCACCATCATCAAAGTGACGTACCACCATTAACTACAAAACGCTCAATTGATCACAAGGGTCTCAATGACGTACCAATATGCCAAAATACAATATTAATGACTATCACTGTACAAAGTTACAGGAAGTGTAATAATATTTAAAATTTGGTGTAGCAATCTCCGAAACAGAGGCTCGTATTCCTAACATCAATATGGGCTCTGCCACACCATCGGAGAGATATTTCTCATGGCGGACCAGCCACGCCTTCTTAATTGTGACGTCAAAGTAGCATTGACGCATTTTCCTTTGAACTTTTTTTTCGAACATCATTAAAACACGTACCAATTACTACGACGTAACATTCAAAGTTTGCGGAGCTTGTCGGCCATGAAGTAAAACCATCATGGCGTCGATATTGCTGTGGCAGAGGTGATGGTAACACAATAGGAATACGAGCCTCTGTTTCGGAGATTGTTGGTGTAGGTGACACAACTAAATCACAGTGATAATTAAATGCGTTTATGACATTGTCCTAAAAATAAAAACATTAATACAAATTCTTAATTGTCTTGTATTACTAAATTCATTTGTTAGTTTTTACATCAAAATTACACTTGCATATTCAATCATTCCTTGTTGGTTAATTTTTATGTCTGTATCGACATTTACCTCTGTTCATCCCCTATACTCCTTCTTAGTTAGTTTTGACTATATAATGTACATTCCTTCATATTTTACGTAACAATTCTCAGGTTTTCACATTATCAACGTTTCTTTTACAAGTGTCTCTACATTTTACATTCAACAGTGTAACATACTTCTTTATTTTTTTCTGTTATGTGTCTCTGTATGGTACATTTATCAATTTAATTTTCATTTGCGTTTTATATGTCTTTATCTTATGCACTATTATTTGCAGAGGTGTACATTTTTACACTTCCATTACAAGAAGTTCTAATTTCGATTTACTTGTTAAAAATTTACCTCTATACATGGTCTCATTTTCGTCAGAGCCGTCATTGCAGTCAATATTTTTGTTGCACAAATTGTGTTTATATATACACTGCAACCCATCTGCACATTTCGTCATGTCAGGTGCACATTCATAAACTGAATACAAAATGTAAGAATATAACTGTATTAGAAATAAGTAATAGCTAAGGACTCAGGAAAGTCTTTTAAAGAATAAAAGCATCTTGATATAAGGTGATATAATTAAAATACTTTGTGGTCTTAGGATTTTCAATTATGCTCTTGGCTTCGGACTTTTATCTCATTAAAAACCTTTGTCCCAGAACTGACTTACTGCCATTTAAATTTAAAGGCAATTAAAATTTTGTACAGTCGTTTTGATATTTCTTATCGTTATATATCCCCAATGAAGGCAAATGCTGTCTTTTCCTAATAACAACAAGTGAACATTTTTTTTTCAACGTTTACCTATTTATAAATTTAATTAATATCCTTTCTAAGAATCAGAAAGTACTCAAAATAGTAGCAAAACATGATTTAAAAAATCCCACCAAACTAAGAATTTTATTTTGTTGCTTCAAGCCTATACATTATGAAAAGAACGGTAATTTATCGGAATCCTTTCAGTAATTGGCAAGAAAAAAAAAACAAACAAACAAACAAAACTAAATGCCTTAGGATTTTAAATTTCTAAGACAGTCAATCGTTATCGCTCCTTATTTTCTACTTTTTATTTCTTTAGTTACCTAGATGTAAATGGAAAACTCCCATTCATTTAACACTTTATTTCTGACAGTTCTAAATACAGGATCACGTTGTTTCTTCTGTTTGTATATGAATGTTAATAATGCCTATACTGTACTCGAAATACTCAATACAAAAAGCGTTGAAGCTATAAATGTTTCTGTCAAAAATTTTTATGTGACAAACTAACTCTCAAATTGCTCTTAATTTGTCTGAATTATTACTCGACCTCCTAGAAATTCTTATTTCTGTCTTAATATTACTTGCCCAATTCTTGACATTCTTAACTGTGTCTTAATCTACTTGACCGATTCTGAATATTCATTTGTCCATCTTACCTGTCTATTTGTTGGAAATCTGGAGTTGAAGGTTTTATATTTTTCTCTTCTTCGGTAGTACTGGTTGCCAGTTTGTAGCTGAAAATTGCTAAAATTAGTGTTGTCCGCATTCAAGCAAACTAACAAATAAACGAAAATCTGTACGGCATTGATAATCCTTGACTGTCGTGTTATATGTTATATCTTTCTCGTTTGTTGCCTAGTCAAAGAATTTAAATCGTACAAAAGGTGTTTGAGATTGAACGTTTGTGATTCTTTTTTTAATGTCTGTTACCTCTACAGATATCGGTTAGTTCATCAGATTGATCATTGCAATTAGAATAACCATCACATTTATTCCAGTTACTGACACACTGCAATCCATCTGAACATTTTGAATATCCGTATGGACATTTGTAATCTGGAAAATATTTCATCTAGTAGTCAGAACTAAAACACGTATAATCTGCAAAGGAGTAGGTCCACGAAGGGCAAATTTCGGCCCTAAAAATAAAGTGTGTAATATCACAATATAGTAGATGTTTTTGACCACTTGAGACATCCACTTGAAGCGATCAAAACAATTTATGAGCATATTTTTCACCTATTATAATGCAATGACCTTCAACATTTAGGTCAAATTTCAATTTTACCACAAATTGATCATTTTCATGCAATTTTTTACTTTTTCCTTCCAGAAAACATTGGTCACACTCCTCGATCCACAATATTTTTGCGTGAAAAAATGTCTTTCGTACCGATAAACATTTTTTAATAAAAACAGTTTAGATCGAGGAATGCAGCCAACGTTTTCTAGAAGAAAAATTGGGTAAAAATATGCAAGTATTAGACAAAAACATCGATTTTCACTCATGAACGTAGAATTGTGACGTTACTAATTAAGTCACATGCCGGAAAGTACCAGTTTTGTATCTGGTAATATCCTAAAGTCAATATTTTCAGTCATCTATAATTATTCATTAATAAAAAAACGTAATTTTTGCCTAAATTTAGGGCCATTTACGTACTCCTTTTCCTAACACAAAAATAACATATAGACCACATTTTAATATGGAAGGCTTATTTCTAAGAAATAAAGTTGTATAAAGGAGAAGTTGGTATATGTAAATTGTTGGAATTGATCTAAAAATATTTCCAAAATAGTATTTTTCCTTATTTTAAAGATTAACGTTTTAGTTATGTTCTAGGTTATGACGGAATACAATAAAATGTCACACAATACAGAGCAGATAACATGCTGGAAAACAATAGTAGTGAAATATGTCACTGTTCGCTTGTCGCAATTTTTTTTCTTCTCATTGGTTTGTCTTTCTTTTTGTCTTATTTATTTTCAACTTTTTTACGTTCTGCCCCATCTTTTCTATAACTCTAAGCTCATATAAGGGGGATAATTTAATTTTCTTAGTTGCTTAATGATATCCACTTTAAATATTATCTCTATCTACAAACACATTTTAAAAGCATATTGCATGCAGTATTATTCTTTACAATTATGTTTCAGTACGAAAACTGAGAGCCATTATCATGGATAATCATAGAAACAAAATGAAATTCTAAATCACACAATTTAATTCTGATAAATTTGTTTTTCAGCCTACCTTGACATTTTTTTCCTTCATCGGACATGTCATTGCAGCTTGAAATTCCATCGCAGATGAAGTCTTGCCAAACACTCTGAATTTCGTCAGCACACTTAATATAACCATTCATACATGATTTTTCTGTAAATGAAATATGAAGATATATATACAATATAGGGAAGCAGGAGTATTGCAAATCAATATCCACATGAAATCTGCATGAAATGTAAGTTAAGAAAAAAGACAAATGTTGTCTTTGTGACACGTTACAATTAAAGTAAGTTCAACTTCACGGAGTCTAGGCGGCCGAGTGATCTAGTTAGTTGGTCACAGCTACCTGTACAGATCACTGTAACCTATCGTCTCCATTGAGTGAGTATGCGCCTAACATTGGGTACACTAGACTCCTACATACAGTTACAAAATTTTGTGAATATTGTAATTTCGGTGTGGCATCAAGATTTATAATTAGTATCTACTAATTACATTTTTTGTGTTTTCTTTGTTTGTTTATGTGTTATCAAAAGTTCATTTATATCCATTTTTTAATATTATAATGGCAATCGAATCATTACTTCTTGTTAAATCTATATTTTGGTATATTACATACTTCTACATACTTCAGGAGATTCATCAGAGGAATCTGGACAGTCATTGAAACCGTCACAAAGACTTTCATTGTAAAAACAACTTATACCATCATCACATTTTGTATACCCGTCGTGGCATGGGGTAGCTGTAAGAAAGGTTTATGAATATAACATAAAAGCAGGACAGGTATGAAAAATAGCATTACAGATCAACAAAAAAATAAATAAATAAATAAAATCTAGACCCCGGAAAATGTATATATTTGATATTGCGACCCTTGTACAGGAAAATTTCAAATTCGGAACATAGAAAGAGGAATAATGGTTGAGCCATCCAATATTACAAGTAAGGTAAGACATGGTTGTCAAAAAAGGACAGAAAAGCAATTCAGCAATCCTTATTACTTACTGCATCTAACACTTTTATTAATAGATACAATTCAAATTTTCCAGTCACTAATAAACAAAATAAAATATTTTTTAGGTTTACAAAAATATAAATAAATAAATAAGTGAATAAAAACAACTTTGAGATTATTTCCCACTACATGTTGTAATTACATCGAAACAGTCTTCATGATTGAACAGGAACAATGAAAACGTTTTCAAAAATTCATGAGAAAAAGTAATTATTAGTCATAAAGTTATAAAATTGTAGATTGAGATATATTTGTCTTAAAAAATCATAAAATGTCCCTAAAATATTATCATACCTGGCTATTAAAATTCAAAATATTTACAAGAATATAACGTTTTATCCTGTTCGTTGTATATTAATTTCACAATACATTCTTCAGCTCAATCATTTACATGTAACAATATTCTGAAATTTCTACTACCTTAATCCATTGAAACAATTAAAATTTGTTGTAAAGAATGAATGAAATCGAGATCGAGCACACCGTTCAATAGATATGTCGAATATTGTGTTTAACCAACATGCGTAAAATTTCACAAATTGTTGTGGCAGTTTCCTATTTCAGTACCTAAGACTTAAGAAGAAAAAAATGTCATGACTGTCAAATGCATCTACTTTAATCTGCCATTTCTTTCATTTTCTTTTTTCATTACAAAGCACCGAAACAAGTAAAATTTGTGGTCATGGTTAGATATTTATTTACTTTGGTATGTTTATGCGTTTGTTTGCTTTATCCTTAGTACTCAAAGCAAAAAGCCATTAAGACCAAATGCGCATCTTCAGTACGATCAATTCTGTTGTTTTTTAAATCACTCAGATGGGAAATTTGAAACGATTTCATGCATATTTTTAACGAACGAACGCAATATTGCAGATGAAAGGAATGTTTAACGTTTCAGTGATTGTGAGAAAATATTTACAAAGGCAGAAAAAAAGATAAATCTTGTAATCTTGCAATGCGCTTTCACTATACATCACTTCAGTTACCATTAAACGAGGGATTTGTATCACAGTTTCAAAAAAATATGTTTGTGATGACA
The DNA here is from genome assembly GCA_028566495.1 of Lithophaga antillarum. Taxonomy (NCBI): domain Eukaryota; kingdom Metazoa; phylum Mollusca; class Bivalvia; order Mytilida; family Mytilidae; genus Lithophaga; species Lithophaga antillarum. The sequence continues at coordinate 5,812 of JAOXYI010345181.1, forward strand.
TATTAGAGAAGATATTGGCTACATTATAACACTTTATCAAAAGTAATCAAGACAACGGGAATGAATGAGACAAATTACCTCTACAGAACTCTTCGTCTTCATCGGATTTATCATTACATTGTGCATAACCACTACAAACGTTCCAAGGACTGATACACTGTATGTTGTCTTTACATTTGACCTGTCGTTTCGGACAACTGTAATCTGAAATTGATATATTCTTATATTATGACAACGCTGTTCTGTTATCTTAGGCAAATAAAAAATACAGGGCTTGCTTTAACATGCTTTAAATATGTCCCTGTTAAACGTTTCTTTCTTTTTTTCTTTAAGTCAACCATCTTATTGCAACACTTTTTCTTGCATCTTATATAAACATGATAAATTCTCTAACATTAATAAACTAGAATTGTAAAATTCATTATCCCTGCAAAAAATCAAGTTAATTATAGTAAGATATCTATCATAACATTGGATCAGAGTTCAGTTAATAGAATGAGAAGATTGCCAATGTTCCTAAATCATTCGTCCAGAGGACCAGGCAATACCATTACCAGCAAAGGATCAAACACAAAAATGGAAGAAAAAATAGACACAACGCTGAAAATTATAGCTAGGGCAATACGAACTCCTGTAAAAACCGGGAGTGACATCAAGTACTCCGGAAGGGTAACATGTCCTGCTCCACATATGGCACCCGTCGTATAGCCCAGTGTAGAAAGCGATAAGCTATATCTTCTTCACTCTTTATAAGAAGTACTATTCGATATTATTTGTCTATTTTCACTGTAAATATATATTTAAATACAGGAAAGATTTTTTTATGAGCTGTCACTGAAGAACGAAAGGAAAAGACTTAGAATTATTTCACATTTTTTACAGTTATTGAAAATGACCGGTATCAATACTGGAAAAGCACTGAAAAAAGAATGGAAAGCAGTATATATATACTAATAAAAATAAACGATACACGATTAACGTTAACCTAGAATGAAGTTTTCTTGTAGCCACAACATGTTATTCTATTATTTCATTTTTCCCTTGGTATTTAGCACAACAAAAATGTCAGGATACGCTTCCGCGATTTCATTTGATCTAATATCTACCAGTGTCAATCATTGTACCTTTATAGAATTGTCTACATATGTTTGATCAGAGCAATAAAGAGGCAGAAAACCGGATTTTGTATTTATTGGGAGAATCTGGAAAGAGTTATATCAACCTTAATTTTCTTGTCCATGGAACGCCATTGAAAAGGTAGTTTGTTCGAAAGTAAGAGTAGCCTTACTGTTGTCAATGTTGTGAGAGTAATTTAAGACATATGGAAAAACATCATCATGTTTGTAAGTATAAGATTTTGACATTTTCTAATTTTTGGGAATTGTGACATTACAACGTTATATTTCGTAGTCTAGTTTGCAAAAACCTAAATAAAAATGTGATAGATAGAACTTAAATGTTCTTGACTGACAGAGGGAAGCGAATTGGACGCATTATTCATAAGGCATCGTTTGAAAAAGGGATGGGAGACAAAGAGGGAATGCCATGCATTAAACAGTGATTTAAAACTAAGATTACAATTAACTAGGACTAGAATATATGTCAGTCATTGAGGCACCACAGGGCAAGGAATACGATACATACGATAATGCTGTAAAACAAGAGCGGAAATAATAAAGACAAAAATACAGAACAGTTTTAAAGAAAACAATATGGAAGATAATGACGATTAGACTTTAAGATAGTTTTTTATTTAAGGACAGACAGTTTTTCAAAGAACTGTCCCAATACTTCATTTTTGTTATTGCTTGTTGAGGAATATATATTTAAATACTTTTTTATTCACTTTAACATTATATTTTGACAGAATATTTTTAAAATACATTGATTCGTTCTTGATAGAAATTTTAAGGGTTATTAAATTCGAGGACTTCTAATACCTATAAACTTAAACTGGTGAGTGCATTATGCAAAGAGAAACAACTCTGTCAAGTTGTCCGTCATTTTCCAGAGTATAGCTTCTGTGATTTCTGTCATTGTTTTTATATGGAAGTACCAACAGTTTTTTTTCTATTTACTTTTAAAATTTTGTTCTCAAATACTCCTTTCTTTAATCAATAAATATATCGCATTAAAGTCGTGCCTTCAAAATTAGAGAGAATTAGGATTAAGTGACGATCTATTTTTTTGGAAACTATATCCCGTTTGTTTTCATTCAGATTTTCGATTCAACCTACCACACAAGTCAATATTCTCTTCTTGGATTTACGCCATGAATTACCATTTCCAAACATGCAGCAAAACAGACGGAAAACAAAATTTAGTGTTTAATTTTAAGTTCAATGTAAAATACATAAATAAAATGTCAAAAGTGGTTTTTATATTATCTATCATTACAGCTTGCCCAGCCATTACAGAGATTTTCCTCCATGATACACTGAAGTCCGTCTTCACGTTTTCTAAATCCTTACTCTGCACTGATAATCTGTACATAAAAGTAATATATATTATTGTCTATAATAGCCGGTGGGACGTTTATTTTTATTAATTCTATAAACTCTTCATATTCTTTTCTCTCTGTATTTGCTTTTACTTAAAAGTGACAGACATATTTTTAGTCTTTTCATTTTAACACATCCTCTTTATTCTCTATTCTACCAACCATTGTGCTTCATACTTCATGCACACTTTCAAACAGTCGAACCCGTAATGAGTTGTCGAACTAAGATTATTGTAAAGACAAACTACTTTAAAATTCTTGGTTCTCTTTGAATTCTTTTTCGCACATTAAAAAGAAAGCACACGAATGTAAATGCAAATATAGAAAATGACAGGACGGGCAAATGAACAGCGCCTTGAGTGCTGTCCTTCATCATGAGGTAACGCAAGGCCTTCAACAATGATTAACTCGTATTTTCAAGATTGCCTCAATTTCATGTGAACACTGGTCTGTACTTTCAATATAATATAGATATATTTCTAAGCCTAAACTTGGTGATCTTTCGTAAAATTTGAGTCTTTTATAAACATTTACACTAGGCAATACGTATAATAATTATGCTATCATATCCAACATGATCCCTATCCTAAAGTTTATATACAGTACTAATATATTTTCACAATTATTCAATAACTTAGTAATGTCAAATTAGTTTTTCCGTGGGGATAATAAGCTTGAATCAACCTGATTAAACGTCATAGTATGTATTTTAACGTAGATAACAACGAGCACTGCACTGCCTAATATTAACTAAGATTAGACCTTTACGTTCTCGAGTTCTTAACTCCAACCCCCTTTTGTAATCAGAAATACTGTTCAATCTTGTGCTGAAATCTGACATACCGTTTTAATGTGGAATTGGAATACACATACTGTGCAAGAATATTTCACACAAGTCAACCACACTTTGTGCATTGGAAACTAGGCAAAACGGGATGTAATTTGGCATATCCGTTAAGATTTACACCTTTGTCATGCTGGAAATCAAAACCAGTAACAAATAGTACATTTGTTGACGCATAGATACATGAGGTTTAGTCTAGTAGAGGGTTATTTTCGTTCAACGTGTCTGCCCATTTTTATTTAATGTGCCTCCCTATTTTAGGGTCATTATTTATCCTGTTTCGTGCACATAGTCATTTTGCTCTGTGCAAAGGATAATATTTATTTTTCGTTCATCGTGAAATTCAGTTTTATTTTACGTTCTTCCGTGCACATACCTCCTGCACGACCCTCTAGTCTATGCTTGTATATGCTTAAATGGAGATAGTTAATTTAGTTAAATGCATTCAGGTAACAAGCTCTAATCAATGTTTATTTGAGGAGGAAGTTCCTTAGTCCATCAGTGTATGGAATTAAACGATAGAATTCATGCATGCATTGATAAATTAAACAGTCTCCATGCATGCATGAACAAAGTGAAGTAACTCCATGCATATTGTTTATTTCAACAAAGATATATAAATATTCCATTCTCAGATATATATTTATATACTGTTGTTAAATGGTTTAATTTCATTGCTACAGAATCCTACGACTTGAAAGAACGAAAAGCATACATTATATAAGTGAAGACCAAAATGTGCTCACCTCTGCAAGTTTCTTCGCTTTCATCAGATTCATCACTGCATGCTGAACGACCATCACAGAGTTCGTTTTCAAATATGCATTGTACACCGTCACGACATTTAACCTTGTCTTTTTGACACTCAAATTCTAAAAAGAATGGGTATCAGATATAGTCAATATCAAACAAAATTAAATGAGAATAATTACATGAGGACGAAATAACGCATCCAACTAAAAACATATGGAAGGGGATCGTAGACAAAGTTATTTGTTCATACAAATTGGAAATGTCAAATGTACAACTGTAAGTTTTCAATTGTGAAACCGTCAAACGCAAATTATAATT
>JAOXYI010345402.1:0-10225 GCA_028566495.1 Lithophaga antillarum
CAGCCATTTTTGATGGCGGTTGGGGTTATCAACCACAATTCTTAAAGGGGATCATTAATGTATCATTTAGTAAAGGTGGCAGCCATGTTTGTTGGTGGTTGGGGTCATCAACCATAATTCTTAAAGGTAATCATAAATGTATGATTTACCCAAAGTTTGGTAGCAATTGCCGTTTACGGAATTTTTCAGAATTTTTTTTGAATTTTTTGTCAAATTTTCTATTTTTAGTAACGGTGGTAGCCATGTTTGACGGCTGTTGGGGTCATCAACGATAATTCTTAAAGGGGGTCATTAATGTATCATTTCCTCAACGTTTGGTAGCAGTAGACCTTTTCAAGGTTGGGGGTAAATCCAAGATGGCGCCAGACTAGGAGAAACGTCATAGTCCAAGTTTACTGTGACATCAAAATTGCCCAGGACGTTCGTTATGGCAATTTTGACGTCACAGTAAACTTTGTCTATGACGGTTCGCCTGGGGGCAAATACAAGACTAACCCTGAAAAGGTTTATTGGCCCTTTACAAGATTTTTCAGAATTTTTTAATTGTAAATTTTGTTGATTTTACCCCTATGTTCTATATTTAGTAACGGCGGCCATGTTGGTTGGTTGGTGGGAACATCAGATACAATTTTGAAACTAGACACCCTAAAGATGATTGTGGCGAAGTTTGGTTCTAATTGGCCCAGTAGTTTCAGAGGAGAAGATTCTTGAAAAAGTTTACGACGACGACGACGGACGCCAAGTGATAGCAATAGCTCACTTGACCCTTTGGGTCAGGTGAGCTAAAAATCAGCGGTTTGTGTGATGTTCGATTTCTTATATGTTGGTACTGACGGAGTGAAACGTTGTGCGTCTGTCATTCGGTGTCTTTCGTGCATTTTACAGAAACATAAACAATTCAGTCTTCCGAAGATCGAGTGAAGACTCGATTGTCTGCAAATATTTCAGTTGATTCATTTGTACCCTGAAAGGAACCCAGTTCACTCAAGAAACACATTTTCTTTTACCTTGTCAGAAAGAAATCATCATGTTGAAAACAATACATCCATGCGATTAAAATGCATATTAAGTTACAAATAAAGATTATTGCCTTTTGCGAATAGACAAAATTTAAACACCCATCAACTCCGTTATACTACTAGGATCGGAACATTTAGATGCTTTTTACACCAAGTAATGGTCGAATGCCTGGTTTTGTACATGTATATTCTTCCATACGAAAGAAAAAAATATTGGTTTATATTATCATTTAAAAGTCTACCCATAAATATGCAAGTACATGTGAATTTGATATAGGATGCTGTAGCGACGTGAATCAGTCGTTACCGTTATTGATACGTTTGTAATTTTATCGATTTGTTATCGAACACATAGGTTGAACAAATTCACTGTTGCTTTGAGAATGCAGAATGCAGAAAGCAAGTTTTTCAATCAAATATCAAGTAGACTAAAAAACATACTATAAGAATACCTCATAAATTACCCCCAACCCCAACACCCAAATCATGCATCTAAATTAGAAAAACTTTCCATTTTTGAGAATGTAGTAAGCAATTAATTTTTCAATCCGAACACCAAATAGTCTAAAAAACATTCTGTAAGTATATCTCACAAATTAGCCCTACCCCCCATCCCCAATCTAAATCATGTATTTAAATTTGAAAATCTTTCCATTTTTGGAGAATTTCAGCTACAGAAAAAACATCTTAAAACTACCACTACATACTAAATTCAAAAACAAAAGAAAGAAAAAAATCAAGGTAAATAATCCCACCGAATACATCACGCAAGATCATCATCAGCTTCCCTCACTGAAATCTAAATTAAGAAAAAAGACAACAAAGAATTAACCAGTAAATCGTGACGTCTTGGAAAAGTCCTATGCACATAAAATGTATATAAAGGTTATAATTGGATCCCAGTCCTGCATGCTGTCTTCATTAAGAAAATAATAGTGAAGTAATATCCAACGTTCTGAAACCAATGATCCAGTAAACAGAAGACAAATCTGAAGCAGAGTAGGGATTATACGAATTCCCTAAACTGGAGTAATATAAGGTGCGTCGAGAGGGCATCTTCTGCAAGGTTAACATCACCGACATGCCATAACATTAGTCATGTCTGGAGGTAAGTCACATACTTAGATCAGGGCCTCACTGGTTAGATCTGCGACAAGAAAACATGTGTACCAGTTGAGGCACCTGAATTGAGGGTGGTTAGCTGAAGTCCCCTCCCCACATCAAGCTGTCACCTTCTGGACAAAACTTTGATGAAAAAGCTGCCACGGAAAACTAAAAGATTCGTAGATTGTATTTTCATCGACAAGAATACAGACGGGATACGACTGTTACATTTCAAAGTAAAATGAAAGTGATCTTTGCAGAAATGTCGTTTCTGTGGATATTTATGGAATACCGTTAGTGCAAAAAATGACATTTTTCGTCATTTTGCTATTAAATTTCGTCCTGAAATTTCCCCCCAAAATTTTACAAATATCCGTTGTGACCGTGGTTTTAGTCTTGTCGTCCCTCTTTCATCTGAATGCATCAGTATGGCGAAAAATTTGGGAAATTTTCACTTCGAGTGAATTATCAGTAGACTACCCCCTCCCGGAAATGTGATTTTTCACTTATTTCGATTACCATTGAGTATATTCGAGCTTACCAAGATAGAAAAGACAGATTGAGCTAACTGGTACTTTTATTTATGTGCATATTGATAAATTATCTGGCTCTGGGGCCATCCAAATAAATTACATCAAAACGTGTATGGAAGGCTATGAGGGCCACAAAACTGGAGTTAAAGATGATACGTGGGGCACTAGAGGGTTAAGTTTGGTTATATTGTCAGCTTTGTATTTTTGTCAACTTAAATCAACTACTAGTTTAAATGACAACATATTATATATTAAGCATCAATTTTATTACAAAAATAGAAAATATATATATTATATTGCAGTAAGTAAATAAAAACGATTTAAAATGTTATAAATGATAACACACAAATAGTTTTTTGAGACAGAAATGCAAGTAGGATATCGCTGGGAGTAATGCGTGTATTATTCCCAGGATATCGTAACAGGTGAAGTTGTTCGATTTCGTAACAAGGAAGAATAATAAAACATGAACTTCAGTTAAAAGTTGCTCTGTAAGGATTTCTTTGCATATTACATATTACCTTTTATCAAATAAGGATTTCTGAGATAATATTGTTTCAAAATGCAATATCGTCGTTGTAAAGTACAATCAAAGAACTGTCGTTCTTGTAGTCGTGTTTCTTTCTTGATCGAATTCCTTTTCAAGTTTCAGGTATATGGCCAGTTCACCCATGCCTTATCTGGGACCAATAGACTAGTCTATTGGTTTCAGGCTATACGTAATCTGCAAATCAGAATTTCCTCGAGCTATATCTATACGTTGCTAACAAAACGATCATTGACATTTATTTGAATATGTAAAAAGATAAGAGGAATTTCTTGGATTGGTCTACTTCTTCACCGACGATCAAATGTCACATAGATACAAAGCTGAAAGGCACCACAAAATATAATAATATGTTAGTATTAATAATTTCGACGAATCCACCCGGTGAAAATTTGGAAAGTTCATAGTTAATCTTGATTTACAAAACTTAAAATAGTGCAAAGTATAGTTCCTAAGTTTAAATGTTATCGCCAAAAGAACTGCGGTAAACATTATTCCGCCGCGGAAGCAGGAAACGGAAGTTGCGATGAAGAATCGGGAATGTTTGAAATCTAAATTCGTGTGACAACAAAAGTCGTTTGTTTCTCTAATGAGAAACACGACTAAAAATCATTTGTATACTTTTATTTTCAGTATATTTATGACAAACTTCGACTAAATGACCCATCTGTCGCCCATTCGAGTAAATATATTTATATCGTGAATCCGCGCATTTCTACCACTGTTTCTGTAACTCGGTTTCTGTTTGAATATTGCGTTCACGAAATTACTGCACTTTGTTACATTTTCTTGTTACAGCCCTTGAATTTTCATAAAAGGAACTAGGATACCTGTTTACTTTCTTTGTTTTGAAGTTTGTAGCACTAAATATGTTTTCACTTAATCTAAAGAATTACAGTAGCTATTTTTGCTATTTTATAGCGAGTATTTGACGAGTTTATCGATGGACTACGAGGTGTGCCATTATCTGATCACTTTGGAGTAAAAGTTGCCGTGAGGACTTATAGAAGATAAGATCACTTTGGAGCAAAAGAAGCCGTGGGGCATTATAGAAGACGAAGACATGGATATAACGGATAAAGAAAGTGTTTCCACAAAATTTCATATTCCTAATCCCTCAATATTACATTGTAATAAACAAAATGATATTTGCTCATTAAGATTCTGATTATTACCTGCATGCTCAAATACATGTTCAGATACTTTTACTTTGTCGTTACTTGTTTTGGTAGGTTAAAATATTTATAATTGAAGTGACGTGTCCAAACGAAATGAGCATCTGTTATATGTGTTATTTTGTTACAAAAACGAGAGTAAAATTTAAACATTTCAACTAAATCTGTGATACTTTCGGCCACAACAGTCATACATGTAAACCAACCAAACAATAAAAAAATCCGATATGATTTTTCGTTCATACACTTATTTATAGCAAATAAAATGTCACAGTGGACAATTTTGTAAGCCGCGTTAGAGATTAAGCGAGTTGTTGGCATCACTTGGCATCCGTCATTAGCTTTTCACAGTTCAATCTTTCCCGAAAGCACCCAGCCAAATGGAACCAAACTTTGTAGGAATATCCATTAGGTTAGCTGGAATAATGTAGCTCCTGTGTCAACACTTGTCTTACTTGTATAGCCGCAATAATGTAGCTCCTCCGTCAACACTTGTTTCTTCAGAGCTAAAAAGCGGCGCCATTACTGGTAATGGAGAAACCCGAAAGTGAATTCACTTTCGGCAACATATGATTGAGTTTATGGAGTTTACATAATATTATTTTGTAATTGGCGATGAATGTTGATAATGTTACTATTTCCCCTTTCAATTTGTTTATATTATTACTCGACTAATAAATGGAAAATTACAAGTTGAGTTTGTAATCTTCAAATTTATACATTTTGAAATGAGTCAGAAGACATATAAATCGGACACAAAATTGAATAATCCATCGTACAAACAGACTTGTATGTAAGTCACTAAAATTGTAATTAAATTGATTCATCTTTCAAGTAGGATGAAAATATGAAAATAGGTTTGTGATTTGTAAATTTAAAAGTTTAATGTTGTGCTCCATTAGAACGAATAGGGCCGCTTTGTAGCTCCAACGAGACAAGTGTCGACGGAGGAGATACATTACTGCAGCTAGCGTAACATTGGACCTATGGAAAAGTACTCAAAGATCTTCTACTTAAAAACAACGGAGGCAGTTAAACTGAAACTGTTCATACATGATTGTTGGATGGTCCTTTACCAAGTTTATCTTTTTTAATGGTAATTGAAATTTCTGGAAGGCCTTGCCGCCGAAATAGTTAAAATAATCTAACCCTTCCGAAGGGGTGAGAACGCGGTTCCATATGCCATAATGGAGCAAGCCGACGTGATTCAGACCGGGTCGAATTGTGAGAGCTTTATACGATAGCTTTCTAATGGCAGTTACTTGTCGTTTAATTGGTACTTTTCCTTGAAATAACGACACAAAGTCGCAGATTCACATAAATTTTACTTTTTCATAATCTTGATCTTCATTCATTTTCAACGTGAACACAAATATTTTTAGATGAAAATGGAACATTAACCGCCTTTATCGTATGTATTTTGGCTTTTATTAGCATGTGTGAGGTCATTTTATAACAGTAATACAATACACAGTTACACCGACGAAAATTCAGTGGAGGAACTGAAATTATTTATTTTCGATTTTGCTCCATTGTAATCAATGCGTTCGAATCGTAGCCCCAACGAGACAAGTGTTGAAGGAAGGGCATACGTTATCGTATCTACGACGAACATAGTTTAACGTTTGATCCTATGCGAAATGTGCTTCAAGATCTTCTTGAAATAACAGAGAAAATTAAAACTGTACATGATTGATCATTGGATGGTCTTCCACAAAGTTTTCATGTTGATTAGAATTCCAAAGGTATGACTGCCACCAAGGAACCAAGGAACAGTTTAACTGGGGAAAGTGGTTAAAGATCTTCTTCGAAACAATTAAGACATTTACATAGAAAGTGTACATGAATGATAATAGGATGGTTCTTTATCAAGTTTGTTTTTCATGTAGATTAAAATTTCAAGATAGCCGTCTTTGAAGAACATATGTAGTGTAACATTAGCACAATCCTCCGTGGATTATTTGTTGCAAGTATTTTTCAACCCTCAGTAATGGAGCGTTTAAAAAAGCGATACAGGTTCATGTGAGCCTCTAGTTTTTATTAGTTATTAGTATTCTACTGTCTTACAAGCCTATAATTGTCACCGATAGACTTTTTCATAGTTTGCTAATTTTCATGGGAAATGTAATCGGGAAAATTTTCAATAAATGGTAGTAGAACTAGACGCTCACCCGGTCATAAACTGACAGAAATTGAAAAATGTGACAAGACAAAATTTGTCTCATGTTTGGCAGCCATCTTGGATAAAAACAGGCAAACTTTGTAAAGTACCATTCAATGATCAGGTGGAAAACAGTTCTGGTTTGTCTCACTTGTCTCTGAGAAGATCTTTAAAAATTTTTCCCGTAGGGTTCAAAGTAAAACGTTTTTCAGCAGTGGCGGCCATTTTTGATTTCTGATCAGAAAAACAAATGCACACTTTGAAGAGGTCCATATAAGGACCATTTCTGCAAAGAAACCTTTTTCCTTGACTCAGTGGCTCTTTAAAGGTGTTTCTTATAGGGTTCAATATTAAACTATGCGGTTACGGCCATCTTAGATTTCGGATCGGCAAAAAAAAAACATAACCTGTGTAGAGGACCATTCAAGAACCATTTCTACAATGATCATTTTCACTGAATGTGGTTTCTGAGAAAAAGAATGTCTATACATATTTTCCATAGGATCCAATGTAAAACACGTCCTGCGGTAGCGGCCGTCTTGTATTTCTGATCGCAAAAAAAAAAAACAAAACAAAACAAAACAACAAAAAAACAAAACAAAACAAAACAAAAAAACAACACAAAACACAAAAACAAAAAAAAAACAACAAAAAAAACATGCTGTATAGAGGACCATTCAAGGAACATTTTTGCAACGAATCATTTTCATTGATACCTTTGTTTCCGAGAGGATCTTTCATGGTATTCATAGTTGGGTCCAATGTTAAACTATGTCCTGCAGTGGTTGCCACCTTGGATTTCGGATCGGCAAAAAAAGCTTTGTATAGGACCGTCAAAGGAACATTTCTGCAAAGAACCATTTTCAATAACTGTGATTTTTGAGAAGATCTTCGAAGGTTTTTCCCATAATGTACAATGTCTTGCGGTGGTTGCCACCTCGGATTTCGAATCGGCAGAACACAGACTTTGTAGAGGCCCACCCAAGGAACATTTCTGCAAAAGATGTTTTTCATTGACTCTTTGGTTTGTTAGAAGAATATCTTTATATGTATTTCCCATAGGGTCCAATGTTAAACTGTGTCCTGCAGTGGCGACCAAGTTAGATTTCAGATCGGCAAAAAACACAAACTTTGTAAAGGACCAACCAAGAAACATTCGTACGTAGTTATGGTTCCATTGGCCATATGGTTTCTGACAAGAAGATCTTTGAAATTTCAGCCAATCAAACCACATTATTGACCCTGGCCGCCATTTTGAATTTTTGATCGGAATGAAAACATACTTTTTATAGAGGACCTCTTATACATTCCTGCTAAGTTTGGTTTCATTTGATTTAGTGATTTCTGAGGAGAAGATTGAAATGTGAAAAGCTAACGACGGACGCACGACGGACGACGAAAACGGGCGTCAAGTGGTGGCATAGCTCATATGACCCTTCGGGTCAGGTGAACTAATATTTAGAAATTTTGTCCCGAAACTCGAGTACATAGGATTTTCTTATATAAATTGACATTTTGCTGAAAGCAGGAGTCCTGTCGAAATATCAGTAAATGTACACTGTATTTGAAATTATAGTAAGAAACTGGTTTTCCAATAGGTCTCGTAAATGTTCGTTTAAAGACAGTGAAAGACGAAAGAATAAAGAGTACTATTATATGGACCAAAAACAAAACAATTATTAACAACTTTTTTTACATAAAATTCACGATGACTCGTTTTATCAAATTCAAGCTTACCAGTCCCCCTCAAAAAAGTATATATTTATTACAATCGATAAAAAGTATCTAGAAGACAACACAACTTAGAACAAGTTTTCAAGACTTAAATATTCCTGCAAAAGACGAGAGTAACAGTTGCTTCGAAAGAGCAAAGACAATTTGGAATTTAGCAGACTATAATACAAGATCATAATGACATTTTTATAGGAGTTAAAAAGTGGTGCTTTACAAATTATCAAATCATACAAAAGTGACAACATTCAGGCATCGACGCTCGAGGCCAACTCTGGGAATCCGAACAAAACCAGAAGCTGAAGAGCACTGAAGAACCAAAAAACCGAAAAGTTATTCCAAATCCATCTAAGGTTACCTATGCTATGAGGTTTTAGAATACTTCCATAAATTTTAAAACGGTAAATTTCAGCAAAATTGTATCATAGGATTTCGGGTTAAAACCGAAGTGTTGACTACTGTACCATTTGCAAATGCAGGATAAAAGAAAAAGTTCATGTGTTGTTTGAAAACAAGGAATTGTCAATAAATTGCATAGTTCTATCTTCAGGTGCACTTCGTGATATTTTCATATCGACACATTTGAATGTTGAAGTAGTCGCTACCTTTTCAAAGGAAATTAGACTTCCCTTCTTTTGGGACACCAAAAGATAGATAACTTCCTTTTCAGAACAGGGGAGTATGGAATGTAATATCATTAAAAAAATATACAAAATAGGGCTAATTTTAGCACGTCTATAAACGTTTCTATTAAACACTATGCTACCAAATGTAATTTTATCTCGCTAGACATGTTTTCGAATCTTGCTGTGTGAAAGTATCGCTTACTAAATCTGTTTACTTTATATGCATCTATTTTACATGCATGCATGTATATTCATACAAAAACCTACAAACAAACACTGCTTGTTATGTCAGTTGTTAAATTTTAACGGATTCATTTATATATATATGTGTGGTTTCCAAATATGTCAAACGTTATAACCGGAAGACGACAACATTACTACCGGCATGTTGTGCAGTAATTACGTCAATCCGAAGCCATACTTTTCCGTATTGCATAGCAATACTCCGTACTCTACAGCTTCAGCTAACTACCAGAACTAAGTCAGTATAAATGTATAGATGATTCCAAACCATTTTCCATACTGGCGCAAGTGTCAGTCTGAGACTCTCAGCTGTATCGAATGATTTATTGATAGAATACTAAAAATAAGACAAGCTGTTTGTGAAGTAGAAAACTTTTTTACTCTGCTGCAAACTCTATACCATTCAAACGTTTCAAAGGAAGGCGAGGATGGATGCCCTATGTAATCCCGTCATCCATTATATCGTGATGTTCTGCACAAAGAATTATGAAACATCATTTAATACGGCCATGCAAGGGTACGATTTCTGTTATAAGGCGAGGGACTGGTATGAGTCGCTCATTCTCTGCCATATCACAACCTGCAAAAAAAAGTTACGTTTTTATGTTGATACATTTGATATGACGGTTATATAATTAATGTCATATCCTCTTGTGCCTGCATGTGCCTGCTTCATGACGTCATATCGAGAAATTATGGTCATTTTGCTAATTTACATATCAAAATGGCGACGCCTTCGGGAGTATTAGATTTCTATATACAGTATACAAGTAAAATGTCTACAAGAACGAGGCAGCCTATTTTCCAGGATACAAATCGCTAGTACAAACAGAAAAAGTAAACTCGGAGTCTCCAGGTTAAGCGAAATAAGAGGCGGACTGCCTTTAACAACCGATGTTAAAAGTGTCCAAAATGTCGTGAAATCGTAATCTTGATCAACTTGAAACAACATTTGCTTACAGTATAGATCAAATATAGCTGTACAGGTCCCAGGTTTGATTCTGTAGGCTGAGTACGTGAGTCGTATAGGGGCACCGTTCGGTTCTTATTTTGCGCAGGAGCAGCGCAGGAGCAGCGGAAGTGACG
>JAOXYI010345513.1:0-10225 GCA_028566495.1 Lithophaga antillarum
TGAGGGTATTACTCCCACCTTGTGGACAGTTCTAGTTTATTCTATGTTAACCAGTTTAGGATTTTTATGATAAAATGATCAAATTTAACATGCATCAACAGTAAAGTACTGCCAAACACATCAAATATAAGGTAATTAACACAGTCAGTTATCTGCAAAATTATATTTTTATGTTTTGCCAGGTTGTGGAGTTTATTTTGAAGAGAACTTGGCTATCTTTTGAAAATCAGTAACAGTACTGCTTACAATGTAACTGCTTAGAACTTTATTATCAAAATATTGAAATAAATTTTTTTACTTATTTGAGTGAACTAAGGTAATTTAAAAAAATGGATGAAATGTGAAATTAAGTTGATTAAGCAAGTGAATAAAAAATTCACCTAAACAAGTGCTACCCCTGACTGAGAAGTCAAAAATTCTTAAAAGCCCATTAGGGATTCTACGACATATCCATGCAGATACAGATAAAAAAAATACCTTGGTTTAAAAAGTTTGGTAATTTCATTCAACTTCCGGTTTCATGGGAGCAGCCATTACTGTTGAAAGTACACATGAAGTAAAAAATGTAGCCCAAAAAATGCAACTGTGCTTCAAAGAGAAGCATGCAGAAACAACTTGTACTGCACGATTGTTGTCTCGCCTGCGATGAAGTCACTGAAGGCAAGACATTAGGGATTGCTTTTCCTACGGTGGTGGCGGCGGCGTTAACTTTCATTAAAAAGTGTATAACTCAGGAACTGCTTAACCTAGGTTAGCCAAATTTGGTCCACAGATACCTTATGATGTGTACTTGTCAGACAGCTACATGTCACCTGACCTTGACCTCTCTGTCACGGTCCAGTGACAATGTCGATGGTTTGTGATTAGGTCAGTTTCTTGGTAACCACTCATGATAGGTCAACTATATTTGGTATGTGAATTAATCTTAATGGGTACATGTCAGTCTGACATGTGTCACCTGACCTTGACCTCACTGTCATGCTCCAGTGAGCAATGTCAAAGTTTTGTGATCAGGTCAGTTTCTTGGTAACCACTCTTGATAAGTCATCTATATTTGGTATGTGAATTGATCTTAATGGGTACATATCAGTCTGACATGTGTCAACTTACCTTGACCTTAATCACCCTCCAGTGAGCAATGTCAAAGTTTTTGTGATTAGGTTTCTTGATAACCACTCATGATAGGTCAACTACAATGTATTGTATGAGCTATAACAATGATTTACAGATCAACAAGTAGGTGAAGCATTTCATAGAGTAGATGAGATCTAAGGCAAAGAGATCTGTATTAACATCTTTGCATACAATATTTCTATCTAATGTTTTTAAGCAAAAAAATATCTCAACATATTTTACCTCTAAAACATCACTGCTTAAACTTTTAAACTGAAAGTGAAAGGCATCATGTTATTTAGGGTCAAAGAGAATCTGTATTATGACATCATATGAAGTATACACAAACAGTGTGATCCTGTATTACCACACTATGTAGATTCATCATATTGTATGACAAAAGTTTATTCCTTACATCAAAGGAAAATATCAAAATATATAAAGCACAAAAATACTTCAGAAAAACTGGGCTATCAAATATGAAAGACATCTGTAACACTAAATATTTGAACAGTTGGAAAAAAAATTTCTGAGATTAGATTGTAGCTTATCTTCACATGTAAAGAATTGTTTCAAAATGTTTTTGAAAAGAATGATCATGTTAATTATTGTAATGTCAGTATCACTTGACTGAAAAAAAAAAAAAAAAATCATCCCTAAATTAAAATTCCTTCATTTAGGCTGGAATGGCACTGGCATTAGTTTAAGGTGTAGTTTCAGTGACGGTTGATCTAAAGCCTCACAAGTTTTGATACATATATTCTAAGTGGTTATGCATAACCTTTTTCTAAACACGTTTTAGGTTAATGTGTAGTTTATTTGCTGTACAGTATGAAAATGCATGGTGTTATCTTGTATAATGAAATAACAATCTTCTTGCAAATCCAGTGAAAGGGTTGTCACGTTTGATTATCAACAGCTCAGTTCAGATACTGGGTTTACTTGATTCATTATAAAAATTAACATTGAAGGTATGATGACGTACAGTTGAATGCTTTTGACAGGTAAATCCTGCATGTATCATCTGAAGGCTTGTATTGTTTGGCCATTTAAGACTGTACTGTACTGTAGCAGCTTCCTCCAGAATATTTACAAAAAAAAAAATAAAATAACAAACTGTATGTGCAAAATGTGTGGTATTTTTATTAAAGTGAATTTCTTGACTAATTTACCCTTCGAGTTCCAAGAGGTGATTTATTTTCAAACATTTGTTTTCGCTTCTTTCGTCTTTCTCTATCTTTTTGACGTTTTTGTTCTTTGAAAGCCTCAGACTCCTCCAGAAACACTGGCTTTGCTCTGTGACACTTCCTTTTATGATCAGAGTCAATTTTTGGTATCTACATTAAAAGAATGTTTGAAGGTATATATTTCCTCTATTTTCAAGAGATGTTTCAAAAAGTTAAGTAATACAGAGATTTTGATCCTCTTATGTTAAATCATTTAAGGTATATAAGGATTGTACATGTACAATTATCTCACCTGCAACAGGTCTTGCTTTTTGCATAGTGATGATGGCAGTGTTAACATCATAATGTACCGGCAGTTTCTGTGAATAGGTCAACCTTTTCAAAAAGTGTATTTCGAGTCAACCATATTTGCAGCGCAGCTATATCTAAGCATCCATACCTAATTCCGGTATGTGTCATGTAACTTTCACCAGTTTTTTAGCTCCACTGTCATTGTACATACTGTATATACAAAATATCAAATTTTTATTCTTTAGTCAATTTTCCCAGAACTAAAATATTATGTCAATCATATTCGGTGAAGTTATATATCCAATTATTCTGGAAATTGTGCAACTACAAGTTCTGTATCATTGTCAACAATCATTGGAGGCTAGTTACATCAGCATCAACATATATATGTAGCAGTACCTGACTATTACAGATGTGTGATTGTCCCCAAAGACTTTGCATATTTTGTGATTGAAAGATTTAGTCATTTGGACAACATTAAGTAATCCTAGGTCAACCATATTAAAAACACAACTATAACATATCCTGAACTGCTATCAATATTTATTGCCAATTTGTTGCATCTACTTCTGTTTTTGATGTCAACGAATGAGAAATGTATTATCAGGTGGTCACTCAGAAGTTTTCAGATATCAGTTTCAGTTTGTTACTAAAGGCCACATTGTTATGATGAACATCATGTTTAGCTTACTGGTCAAAGAGGAGCTTTTGCAACCAGTTGCCATTCAACACCTATCCATTTTGACATCTAAATCTGAAAACCACATGGCTAATTGATCTTGAACCTTGTCATAAATAATTTATTTATAATTCTCCAAAAATTTCTTCATTTTATGTCAATCCAGCATGGCTTCCCACAGGCACATGTCTCTATCAATACATCTTTACTATCCACACAAATACACATTTGTGTGGATAGTAAAGATATATTGATAGAGACAAGTGCACTTGTGGCTTACCCATGGGAAAATGGTGTCGGATTCACCAAAACATGAAATATTTCTCTTCTGAAATTATCAGGCTGAATGTTAGAGCAATTACATGTTGATGGTCCTTATATTTATTAACTTTTATTCATTTGACACAATTCAACATTCAATATGGCTATCACAGGCAAAATGATTTCTGATTAGCAGAAATTCCAACGTCTATTTGTCTGGAGCCTGAATAGGAAACTGAAATGAAACTTTGGAAAGACGACAATCTATTTTTATGTCCCGTCCACGATTGAGGATGGGGCATATAGTGTTACCCTTGTCCGTACATCCAGTTAAGTTTTGGGTTTAAGTCCATATCTTTGGAACTAAACATGGTGTATCAGTGAAACTTCATCAGTGGATGTGCCTTGGGTGGTACTGAGCAATCATGCAATAATTGGGTAATTATGACCTACATTTTACACTTAAGCAACTCTGGTTAAGTTTTGCATTTAGGTCCATTTTTTGGGAACTAAACATAATATAGCAATGAAACTTCATCAGTGGATACATCCTGGGTAGTACTGAATATTTGTACAAACATTAGGTCACCATGACCTACATTTAACTCTGGTTAAGTTTTGCATTAAGGTCCATATTTTGAGTACTAAACATAATGTAGCAATGGAACTTCATCCGATAGTACTGCACAGTCTTACCACAAATGGGGCACCATGACCTATATTTTATGCTTTAGCGACTCTGGTTAAGTTTTGTGTTTAAGTCCATTTTATATGTACCAAATATAATATGTCAATGAAATTTCATTAGTGGATACATTTTTGGTAGCACTGAACAGTTGTGCAACAATTGGGTCACCATGACCTACATTTTACACATGAGATACTCTGGTTAATTTTTCACATTTAAGTCCATTTCTTAGATACTACACAATACATGTTTGTATATCAATGAAACTTGATCAGTAGAAACATCTTCGGTAGTAGTCTGAACAGTTGTACAACATTGGGTCACCATGACCTACATTTTACACTTGAGTAACTCTGGTTAAGTTTTGCATTAAGTCTATTTCTTGGGTATTGAAACATAATATACTTGTATAGCAATGAAATTTATTAGTGGATACCTTTTGGGTTGTGCCGAACAGTAGTGTGAGACGTCTGTGTCTTACAGACACTGTTTCGTTTTTCCCCATTTTATACCAACAAACAACCAAAATGGTTGCCATGACAAAAATATTTTCTGATTGGTCAAATTTCTAAATTCTTCTTTTTTGAAACTTTTCAGAATGATCTGTCGATGATCTTCTATCAAAATTTCCCCATGCTGTATGAATCTGACGTTGGTATCCATCAGATGTAGACAAATTTTTATCTGTATTATGATAACCAGTTTTAGGGTGGATGAAGAGTATAAGTGTTCACAGATATCCACTGATCTGCATCAACTACTGTAAAAGTATTATTTTTCGCTGATTCAAATTTTTGAGGAATACGTTTTACTGACATATTAGCGGGTACAGTTTTTCACAATTCAAAAATTTCTTTTGTTAAAGGATTTATTTTAGCAGAAATTAGGCTGTCACGAAAATAGCGAAATTAAAACACCGCAAATATTAATACTTTTACAGTAATTGGTAACTCTCTTACATAAGGTAAGAGTATAGCATATCTTGCAGGCAGCTATTAACTTGTCTAATGAACCTTCAAGTAGAATGGTCATGTAGATGTTGAAATACTGGTAACTAATATGTTTTCCTTTATCAAGATTGAATCATCATAGGATCTACATTTGTAAAAGTCCAATCATTATAAATAGTGACATTTACATGTGTTCTAATGCTATTATTTTTTGTTTTCATAAATGTTAACAGACAAATAACAAAGGGTCTAAAAGTATACATTTATTGTCTAAAATAACATTCTAATACATGTACAATAAAAAAAATATTTTGATATTTTTGAGACAGCAGTATCTCACTGAATTGATAAATCAAAAACTATACCTTTTGCAGTCTGTTTGATTCATCCTGGACTGGGTAGTCATTAACAATGTTCAAAACATAATCTGCAACATTAGCATCATTAACTTCATTGTACAAATCAAGTTCTTTATCCACCATTTCCACTGGTTTAGTGTCATCATCTAAAATAAATTGTATAGTAGCTATATCTGGCAAACTTGATCAAATCTAAAAATATATTTTGATGTTAATGAAATTGTTTTTAAACCTTCCTTACTTCATGATCATGTACTTCAAATAATTTTTTGTATGAATTTTGTCTAACATAAATTTTTAGATATGATACAATATACATGTACTACATTGTGAACTTTATTAATGTTAGGGATGTCAACATTTTTAGACAAAATATTTTATGTATATCTGTATATGATTGCTGCTCTTTCTGTGATTCCTGGAAGGTGAATTTTTTGTATGCAACTAGTCATTTCTGTTAATGAATTACCTTTAAATCTTATGTGATGCTTCCATAACCTGTGCCATATTCTGTCATTTGGTCTTTCTATTTGATCTTGTTGCTTACTGATTTGTACCAAAGATGTTGAACAAATGGGGGTATTGTCGGCTCAAGCCAATTTTTGTTTGCAATTGAAATGTGCTGTTCGAAACTGGGTTAGATACATTAAGGTAGCTTTAAATACAGGCCAATGCAGCTATTTCTCGATAAGTCATATATCTTTATAGAGTTGAACATATGCATCAAGCCAAGTACATGCAAATGTAAGCTTTATGTTTCTACAGATATTCCTAATAACAGAATCATTGTCTGTTGGTTATTTTTGAACTACTTGGATATTCACTTTATATTTGAACAATGTCCTCTTAAAATATGAAAAGTTGTCTTGTATTCATGATGTTAGTTTGCACCTTTATTTGCAACAGGTAAAATCTATTATAATTTAGAAAATATATGTATCTGAGCACCAACTTTAAAATGTGAGCCTTGTTTGTCAATACAGATTATATTAGTTCAAGGACATAATAATTGGACCCAATGGGAATGTCCAACCCATTACACCTGAAATGACATAAATGAAATTGTAACCTAAAATAGTGTTCTCCATGAAATATTGTCCAATGACAAAATTTCATATGAAATAATATGTCCATTGATATTATTATGCCCCTCACCCCTTCTCGGCAAACAAAGTTTCGGGGGTATATAGGAATCAGCCGAACCAACTTCTGTGTCCTTGGTTCAATTTACCTGAAACTTTGTACAATAAGACATCATAATGTGCAAACATTCCCGTAGGCAGATGTTCCAGTCCATTGAGTTTTTCAAGAGTTATGACCCTTTGAACTTAAAAATTTGAACCCAGCCTAGTTGTCGTAACTCCTCTGACATGGTTTGTTCTATTTATATGAAAATTGGTACATTGTTAGATCCTGATGTACACTCAGATGTGGATGTGGGTAGGATGTTCCAGTCCATTGAGTTTTCAAGAGCTGTGGCCCTTTGAACTTAGAAATTTCAACCTAGTCCAGTATGGAGACCTTGTCATGGCAACTCCTTTGACATGGTATGTTAGATTTACATGAAAGGTGGAACATTTTTTTTATCCTGATGTACAGATGTGCATGTGGGTAGGATGTTCTGGTCCACTGAGTTTTCAATAGGTGACCCTTTGAACTTAGAAATTTCAACGTAGACGACCTTGTCATCGCAACTCCTCTGTCATGTTTAGTTAAATTTACATTGAAGTTGGTATATTGTTAGATCCTAATGTACAGATATGCATGTGGGTAGGATGTTCCAGTCCACTGAGTTTTCAAGAGTTATGTCCCTTTGAACTTAGAAATTTCGACCCAGTCCAGTATGGAGACCTTGTCATCGCAACTCCTCGGACATGTTTAGTTAGATTTACATTAAAATTGGTATATTGTTAGATCCTAATGTATAGATATGCATGTGGGTAGATGTTCCAGTCCACTGAGTTTTCAAGAGTTGTGTCCCTTTGAACTTAGAAATTTCGACCCAGTCCAGCATGGAGACCTTGTCATCACAATTCCTCTGACATGGCATGTTAGATGTACATGAAAGTTTGCATATTGGTAGATCCTGATGTACAGATGTGCATATGGGAAGGATGTTCTGGTTCACTGAGTTAAAGGCCTTTTGAACTTAGAAATTTTTGCCCAGTCCAGTATGGAGACCTTGTTAACTTTACTCTTGCTAATTTCTTTTGAAGTATTCCCAGTACATACTTTGCTTAGATATTGAGTGTCATAAGATGATGTGTTACAGAACACAAATTGGGGGTGCAGGGGGTATTAGTCCAGCCTTGTGGACAGCTCTAGTTTTACAATGAAATATTGTACAGGACATTATTTCATTATAAAATTTTGTCCTCTGGTATGAAATTTTGTCATTTGTTGTGAGTGAAATAGTGTCCCATCACGAATTTTCTTTATGTTGATGAATTACTACAGTATATATAAGAAACTTGTTTATTGGAATAAACTTTAAAAGAATATTTATAAGGATAATTTTAATCATACTCTACAAACTCACACTATTTAATAATTCATTTCAAAAGAACACCCCTATATGAATTCAAACAATAGATTGGGTTTAATTTATGTTAATATACAGGAACATAGACCTTAAATTTTCTCCTTTTCCTTGGAATGGCTGTATCAAATTAAGAACAGTATACAAGTAATATAGTCACCTGTGATCATTGGTGGAAATTGGTTGTTTTGTCTTTGGATCCAGGATGGATCCTATTAAATCAATTCTGATTTTCCCAAAACATGGGTTCCACACGGTACCAGTTGTAATTCAGGTACACTGGTGGGTTTTTAGGGGTTTTTTTGTTCTGTTTTTGATATTCCTGACATTTACTTATATAAGTTTTTACTTTATCGTTAATTGCTGGAAAGTAGAATCTTGAGGAAATTTTGGACATAGTTTATCCCTAAATGTCCACCTGCACTTTCACTGTGGCAAAGATAAATAACTTGTTGAAGTTTGTCTTCATGAACGACCAATTTTTCCACATGGGATTTGTTTTTCTTGTAAAACCAAATATAATTAAGTTCATTATCTTATAAGTTTGAAAGTAGCCACTTTCCTTTCTTAAAATTATCTTTTGATTTTCGGAAAATCCATTTGGGAAATGTTTTTATTTAAGAAATCCACCAATTGTTTATATTCCTGCCCATCCGTTTTTAGTTGTATTGTACGTTTATAACAGTGTTATTTATAAATTTAAATTTACACAGTAATTGTTAATAAGATAAAACACTACATTGCTGTTTTTATTACTTTAATTGTACAAAATTTCATGACAATCAGTTATGAAAAATTGTCCGAATTGAAAATGAGAATTATCTCCCTTTGAAAGGATAAAATTTATGAAATATTGTCCAGATAAGGACATACAACATATGAAATAATGTCCTCTTGTGGACAGAATTTTATAAAAGGAGACAATATTTAATAAACGAAAAATTATGAAATATTACCCTAGTGGACAAAATTTAATGGGACAATATTTTGCTTTACAAAACAATCCACATCAGCCCCAGTGTTATGTAGTTATTTAAAATTTCAAAAATTAATAATAACCAGTTGTTCACTCAAATCATAACACAACCATTTCAATATTTGAAATTTACTTGTTCCAAGTAATTTGTCATGTCACCATATACTTACTTACATACACATATTTTACTTATTTGAAAAATATCCAAGTGTATGTGAGTCTGCTTTCCCAAACCAAAAAAGTAACAAACAGGCAAAAAAAAATATATGCACAATTACTGTATGATAAAAAATCAAGTCAAATTTAGGAAATTGTAGCCACCAGCCAATCAAGACAGGCAATTTGAAAATCACTGACCTAACTTTAACTTGACAAGCCTTGAATATGACATATTGCTATAAATATGCAGCCTCAGCTTTAAGTTCCATGGTAACAACAAAATATTTTTATATACTAACCAATGATATTTAAGATGTCGACATTTTCTTCACATTTTTCTGGAATACTGTCTAGTAACTTCACAGCTTCATGTAACATTGGAGTGAATGGAACATACTGGCTTAGAGATGGAGTGCTACAAATCAATAAATTAATAAATTAATTTTTTGTTTGGTTAAACAAGTAAACTTGTTTGTTTAATGTCAGTTTTAAAAAGGTGGGGATAGTCGTCATGTGGTTATTCGTCTGTCTGTAGTAATTCCAGGGAATAACAACCAATTACCAAACAAACTTTTATTTTGTGTGCAAGTGACATTTGGTGACCATGAGCTTCAAACAAGAAATTTTTTATTCCACCTTTATGGAGTTATTGCCCTTCGTTAAAAAATGAAAGGGTAGCTAATTTAAAAAGTTTATTGCTCAATAAAAGCTCATTTATACTTCTTCAACAACCATTATGTGTCAGTCGTGCAACATCAGCAATTGTCTTGCATTGTTTATGCAATAGTGACATTGGCAAAAAATCAAATTTAAATGGACATTTCTATACAACTAATTTACAGCCATCTAAAGTGAAATTGGCATGACAGTGTGACAATCGCACAATGATGGTTGTTGAAATATACATGAACCCTAACTGTAAGTAGTTGAAGTCTGAAACGTGGTATGTAACTTTCTAAGGGTCAAGCTAATATTTGGGTGAAATAGGATGCGGAAAGTCAAAACAGTCTGGAGTTATGCCAG
>JAOXYI010345623.1:0-16452 GCA_028566495.1 Lithophaga antillarum
TGTTTTATTGTTTCTTGCTATACCTAATTCACTTTAGTAATTTGAAGATATCTGTTGAATTCCACAACTGTCTACTTGGTTAAGGAATAGGTAAAGGGAAAGGGCAACACTTACACTAAATTTAGAGTAAATGCCTGATGTTTCATGCCAGTTTTCACCCTATTTCTCCTGTACTGCTTATTGGATAACAAAACTGGGTTTTGCTAGGGCATATTTATGAACCATTTCTTTAAATAACACCAATACTATTCCAAATCAATGTGTACATTCTGACAGGTAATGAATGAAGATTATCTATGTGATTGACGAGGACAATACCAGACACTACAGGTGATAAAATCAGTAGATAGAACATGTATATAACAGTCTGTGTGATGTAATATACTAATATGTCACACTGACAAATTTATATGGTAGTAAACCTGCTTTTTTTACTTATATATCTGACAGAATTGGGTCAGGTAGGGTTAAAATCCTACTGTTATTCCCAAAGATCAAATAAGGTATTTATGGAGTCCTTAAAACAAAATTTTTTTAATTACCCTTCCTGACGCAGGACAATCCAAGGACCTTTTCCATCATGTGATTGGAACTGGAAAAATTGGTTCATTCATGCTTCCCTGTCTGTTATGAGCTAGGGAAATTTACGGTACCAGATTCTGGTACAACTTACATTTACTAGTGTCAACAATTATGGAAATTAGATCCTTGATTACCATGTAACCATTACTGGGCTTCCAAAAAGGTCTTATATACAATAAATTAAAAGTAGTAAAACCTGGTTATAAGGCCACATCAAACTGAATTTGCAGATTCTCTTCCTTGCCTCCCCAGCCCAAAAGTTTCACCTCAATATACTATATTTTTTGTAATCCAAACTTAACAGTCACGTCTGAACAGATCATGATCCAATTAAGTTTCCTTATTTCTTGCTGACCTTTCCTGTCACCATTCTGAGTCATTCTGGTTGCCCAAAATGCACTTTGCAGCCATGAATTGGTGACTAACAGCCTTGAATCAATGCAGAAACAACATGATTCTATATCATCATCTGTATCAAAAACAATGTTAGAGTGAAGAAAGACTATATTGCACAACACAACCTTAGTCCATGCAGATCCTATACTTACTTTAATACTGCTTCACTATTGATATTTTCTGGAATATTTTGTAAAACACTGGCACCGCTAAGCAAAAATTTCAAAGTCCCACTGTGACCTTGACCTTTGACATACGACTTCGAAAATTAATAGGCTTCTAAACCTTCCTATGTACTAACTGTATACCAAGTTTGGTTAAGATCCTTCAAAAGATGTTTTGTCTAAAGTGTCCACAAGAATGTTACGGACGGATGGACAGTCCCATTACTATATCCTCATCGCAACTTCGCTGGCGTGGGGATAATAAGGAACAAAATCATCCCACCCACCACTTTTGCTGAAGGTGGATAAGAATCTACAAATTAACTTGATATGGCTTTATGCTTCTCATTTCATTGCCATGTATTGATACCATTTTTCAAAGTCTGTTTTTTTCTGATATGTTTTTTAATCATTATCATGTTGGCATACAGCAGCCTTTGGAAATCGGTCTTACTGTATATCTGAAAGCAGTTTATTAGGATTCTGACATAGGCTGAACCAAGCTGATTGTGTGTTTTCAGACCCACTGCATGAACCCATTTTACTGCTCTTCCAAAAAAAAAAAATCATTGAATACACAGTTAATAATTTGTCTATTTACTGTTCTTCCTTTAATTTCCAATTTTGTACTATTTTTATTGTTTTTCTGCTTAAAATTACTTCAAAACAAATGTCCATTTTTATACAAATTGGCAAGGTCAACATGAGAAACGATCACTTACATGTAATTGCTTTTGATTCAAGTGGCTTGTTCGAAGTGCTCGGAAAAACTTTGAACACGAAAAATGATGTTTTTTCTGGATTTTAGCCATACTTTGCAAATTAACAGAAAACAAATACAATACTGCCAACACAGATCAATGTAGACAAAAATATGCTTTACAAAGAGACAATCAACTTTGCTTGGCCTTAATTAAAGATTTTCATGCTATCAAGGGAGAGCATTCTCCTAATTTGTCCCTGAAGTCTATTTATGCAGTATGGTACTATTTGCTTAGGGCTTTTCCAGTAATGTTTGTATGGGGGGTCAAAAGGCACTTATAATAAAATTTGATGGTCGGTAGTTGTTTTTGAAAATCTGCCTGAAGAAGAATAGGACATAAACATTTAAAATTTTATGCTTGGTGGGTAAAAATAAAAAGTGCCTTCTGACACCCTCTTACATTTATTTCTGGAATAGCCCTTAATGTGCCTAAAAAACGAAACACATTTTATATGCTACATTTAGCCTTTTTTTTTAGCTACGTTTTCTTATTATTTTCAAAAGGTACAATAAAATAACCAATTTTCTTTACAATATAACAAACACATTTCTGACTCATGTTTTAAAAGATTAAATGAATTAAAATTCATCCACATTTTATATGTCTTACCACAAAACACAACTTCCAAACAAAGTATTAAATCCCATCCTTAATCATTCTAAAAGCACTCAACGTAATTACATTCAAAAAACCAGAATAAACCCAACATGATCAATGAAAATTTTCAGCAACTACTACAGTCATGTATAACAATCATGGCTGAAATTGAAATTATTCCGTTTTACAGACAGGAATAAACTCAATAAATCAAATATACCTATAGGTACACATTGTTATCTTCTCATAAAGTAAGGTTCAGTCCCCCTCCATTTTATTTGTTCACATTTTATCAGGTATTTACCGTTAATAAAAGATCAATCATTCAAGCGTGATTTCCCACCGATATATACATTTGTTAAGTATTCATTTGTTACCGGTTTATGGTATTTTCTAAATGGTCATTTGAATAGGGATATACAAAGCAAAATATTGACGATAACTTGCCGGCATAGTCACACCCCATACTAGACACTTGACCAAGATTTCCCAGGATCAACTTTATCCTCAAGTTAATGTGTCCTAGCATCTTACAGGCTGAATGAATCCTCACAAAAAGTACAACAATGTGAACTGACTGAATGACAATAATTACAAGTTAAGATTTCTATAGAAACAGGTTTTAAAGTTGAAAAGGACTCCAACATTGCAATTCTTAACTCCATCAGACAAGGACTGCTTAGGATAGCGGAGTAAACTGACTAGATGGTGAAATGTGCCAAGAAACAGAGTTCAGAAGGATGGCAAATTGAGCCTGATGACCATTCTTGTAACAGGACATAGAGTATACAGAGATGAAATAGATAAGGTCATTAATCAGCCTTGTTTCCTAAATGTGACAAAAATCCTCAACCAACCACATCTACATGTATGTAGTGTTTATACTCATGAAAATACTCAGGTTCAATACTGTGCATACAATATTCATTATTTTTATCTTCAATGAATTTTTTATGTCTGTTTGAACTAAAACTCTACATATATAGATAAAAGCAGTTGGACTGAAATCATTTATTTTTTCATTAGTTCCATAAGAAATTAGTTCAATGATATACAGTCATACCTTGTTTTGGCTGGAGCATGGTTGGCAGGTCTACGGGTGACAGGATGTTCAAATGTTGTTACTTGAGTATTATGACTGAAAATATAAAAGAAAAAATATTCCAGAATTATGATAATTCAAACACCATTATAAGAATCCATTAACAGAAACTGTTAAATTGCTGTAAATAATGTCTATATAAAAACTTGTCAGTCTAGAGCAAGGTTTCTACATTAAGTTAAATGTGGTCTGGATTGATGTAAATTTACTGATAATTCATTTCAACTTCATGGAAATTTTTTAAAGTTACTAAAGTTAATTTGCTGAAAGATCTATACTTTTGGAGATTTTTAGACTAATAAAATCCACATGGAAAATAAGGTCCCTGGAAAACACACATAAATTTCATAATGTAAGTAATTAACATATAACTGGTCATATTGAATTTTTTAAGTTGGTTAAGAAATCTAATTTTCCCACAGGTCTAATGAACTGGTTTACAGTCCCATACATACTCAAAATCTGTTAACCATTTAATCATAAAGCAGACATATTTAATTATAACTTATTTGAAATATTCAAAGGATAACTTTAAAGTGTATAAGAATCACCCACCAATTATAAATTTACATGTCTTACCTGAGAAACAAACAGACAAAATACCTTTGAACATTTTACCTTTGACACAAAAATATTTAAAGAATGTAAATTTCTTATGAAAACAATTTCATAACAATAATCATAATTCTATTATAATAATCTTTTAACCTTATAAATTACTTATCAATAAGTACAAGAGAAATCAAAACCTACCCAATAAATCTACGGTGAATTAAAGTGTACTTAAATCTTCATCTGACATTTGTAAGTTTTACCTGTACAAGTATATTGTTCTTACGGATAATGACAAAAATTAGACAAGTGAATGACTTATACAGTCGATCTGTAGAAAATTGATATACAAATCCTTTATTTTAACTGTCAGACACACATTGTATTTGTTCATGTTGTTCAGACACTGTTTCAGAATGGATATGTACAAAGGTATACTTTTACATATTTTCTAAGTGTATTCAAACATTAATCTGTCAAGAAATTGTTTGACCGACTTTTGTATGATGTGTGTTTATTGTAAAATCTAGTATAAATGGCAAACACTGCACTTTCATAAAAGGTGCAGAATTATTCAAGAGAAAGTATTTTGTTACTACAAAACCTAGCTACCGGGTAGTTTACATGGTGATATGACGTAAACCCGTTTTTGTTTTTGTCAAGACAAAATTCAAATACAGTTTTTACTACAAAATGCTTGGCTTGACATAAGTAAATATGGTCATCTAACTACCTTTTTATCTCAAAGCTGTCACCCTAATAACTTTCCAGGTCCCTCAGCCATTTAGTATGTCATGTATTCCTTGCTCAAGATGCTTTATGAACCTCACACTTGCTTTACAATGCTCATCAAAAATTAACATTTTTGCATATTGAAAATTAAAACAATATTATCTTAGTTCTTGATACGTCTATCATTATTATGATGTCTTTTGTAAAGGTAAGACTGCTGAAATTTAGGGACCAAAGTTCTTGAAAGAAAAAGCTTTACAATATTTTCTGTATTAAGCCATTACAATTTCCCCACTTGACAAAACCACAGGAATTTAATCTTCAGATCAGTCCTTTTCATTCATCCATTTAACAATAATGACAAGACAGGTATGTGTACTCTCCTTTTGTAATGACTGTGGATCATGATTAGTGGACCAAATGTTAATTAGTTAATATTGTCTAATTGTCAAACCTCAGCACTAAAGCAAGTTGTTAGCATTTTGGTCTGTTTTTGTTTCAAGAACCTATCACACTGTATTGTATCCTACTCAGTTCAATTGTTACTGTTTACTAAGAACACAAAATGTGCCATCTTTATACATTTCAAATGCTGTGTTTTTTTAAATGTGAATACATATGGGGTAAATGAACATCCAGATATTCAGATTCTTTATGGAATTGTTTACTCTTATTTGTCAAATATTCAGACCATTAAAATAACCTTTGGGAAACACTCTCACAAGAATTTTTTTCTGTACCAAGTACACTGTACTTACCTTTGCATGCTGTTGAAACTGATTTTATCATAATCAAAATCTTAGTCCCTTATGACATGTGTATCTATCCAAAATGGCATTTTAATTCACTATAGTATGTTTAGAAATACACATGTGCAAGGAGAATTCACTTTCACAATTCTTCTTTTCATGAATAATCATTTGATGTGGTAAAAGGTTCATATAGTTCCATTACAGTTATATGGTTGGTTGTGCAGCACTACTAATTATCACCCTGACATCACTATTACATACAACACTTTATCACAATCTCCATTATCACACTGATAGAATATTACTAATTGACCATTAATTGACTGTTATTTGTCTAGTACATGGTTGACACCTTTAACAAATTGCCTGTTAATTGTTTGGTATATTTGTCTATGATAGCCATGTGGACATCTTTAACAAATTGAACATTGATTGTTTAATATTTGTAAACATGATCCTTGAGGGTAAAAAGCCGAACATCAACTTCCTAAGTAAACATGTAACTCCCGAATGTTATGAATTGTTGTCGAATTTGACATAATATTGACATGAAATAGTACATGTACGACCAGGTTAAGGTAGTTTGACAATTTAGGTTTACTTGTAAGATTCTCTATTCACAACATATATAATAGTAAAACATCAAATTTGCAAAAAGCACAATCTTCTTCATCTGATGCGAAAAAAATATTATTGTCCAGATACAAAAAAAAACCATTATCATTGTCAAAATATGAACTCAGATTACTCATACCATAATACGTCTGCAAATTTTTTTGCCGCCGTATAAAAAGTGTTTATATATAGTGCCAGGTATCCAAAAATAACGAACAAAGTGCTTTACTGCAATAAGACCAAAGAAGACCAAAGAGATTCAGTGTAGTGATGTACTGCACTCAGTACGTGATAGTACTCATTATGTTTTTTTAGGGCTTATGCCAATTTTGGCAATTTCTAAACTAATATAACAGTAGCCAGTTTTAGTGGTTGAGAAAAGACAAGACTACCTCAGGACAGAACCCATAAACAGTAAACTTCACAATATAAAGGTATAAGATCAAATACAATATCTTTACTGCATTGCCATTAGTTCTGTACCGAGCACCAACTCTAAACCTTAGAAGTCTGAACAGGTACATGTCTTGATATTTTATGTGATTTTTGAACCTCACAAATAGTTGATAACAAACTTAAATAAATTTTACCTTATGTGACAAACCACCTAGACATGGCATACACATGTACAACTGCTGAAACCCGACTACAGTGTCTGGCAGTAGCATTAAGTCTTACGTAATTAGTGTTACAGAAAATCTGTCAAAAGCAACACTACATCTTTTTCCAATCTTCCTCCTTTTCATCCTTCAGATTTTCATAATTAGGTTATTCAAGAGCAAAGCCATTTCTATTCGTACAAACAAAATATTTTGGCTTGTGATATACCTATTATGTATATGTAAAGTAACTATTTGATAATCTCAAATTTTTATCCCTAAAACAAACAACAACCTACCCTGTTTGAATGGATTAAAGCCCTTGATCTGCTATATATTGTCAACTTTTCTGATAAAATGAATACTTTAATGCAATAGGGTACATAAATATTAGAGTATATATACAAATACTGACCAATTGACAGGTTTCTATTTTATAAATTAAAACTGGAAGAAGGTGATCTTTCGATCACAGTAAGATGGTACCCCACCTCTAAGCATCTTCTGAATTTTGTTGAAAACTGTCTTGAATTTAGTTATATCCAAACAAAAACCTTAATGCACATATACTAATCCCTAGGAATAGTTTTCTGATGTCTCATAAAGATAAATTTGGATTTAATTAAGAAACCAGTATTTTTGCATTTTTAAATTCTTTTGGTTTCATGGCAACAGCATCCATTTTGGAAAATTAAACTAAAACCCTGAAAGGCAACCTCCCAAGAACTATTCTACCTCAAAGATTGGTGAAATGAATCAGTATATCTGTGTTTTACTCTGATTTTCTGGCTACCATGGGAACAGCAGCCATTTGGAAAACTTCCAACCCTTTTACACATCTCTAGACATCTTAAATAACATTCTTGTGAAGTTTCATGATGTTTGAAATATTCCTAAGAAGTTTCATAACAGGGGTGGACACACAGATATGTCTTGCCTGCCATCAAGCCAATTGAGACAAGGCCATGAATCATGAAATAAGGTCATTAGGTAAGGGACACGTATATCCCTGATAAATGTGTACAGCAAATATGGTTGTTCCATGATGTGTGGGTACTTAGAACTAGAGCTAACCATGAAAACTTGACATAAATTTAAACAAAGACAGTGAACCATGAAAATAAGGTTAAGGTCAGCTGATATGTGTCAGGCTGACATCTACATCCCCTGATCAATGTTCTGACCAAATATGTTTGATGTTTCATACAGGTATCTTCCAAAATTCAAAGTCAAAAATGCCACCAACTAAAAAAATTAAGCTTTTACCAGCAGGTCAACAAACACTTTCATTCATGAAAAAAAATAATGCTACTGAAGGTAACAATCATGAAAATCCTACTGAAAACCCTACAGTGGAAGATACCCAATCCACTGACAACCAAGCAAGCATTGATAGTGATACCCAGTCCACTGACAAACAAACATCAAAAGAAAAGTCTGAAACCTGAGGGAAATTCAGGATAAATGGTTCAAAATCTGGCCATGGCTTTGTGAATCTGACAATAAAATGTTCTGCAAACTTTGTAAACAGTATGGGAAAAAGAATGCATTTACAGGCGGGTGTGAAACATTCAAAACATCTTCATTACAAAGACACCAAGAAACATCCAAAGCACCGAGGGACCAATACAACAGTAAGCCAGTGTTTCAAGAAACACGGTGAGCTTAAAAATGGCCCGCTGCTGATTATCAATGGCCCCACTAGTTTTGAAATGGCCCCTTGATACGGCCAGGACAGGGGCCATAGTCCCATTGTCAAAAAATTCTTCCCAATCACTGATTCTGACAATCCATTCAGTATTTCATCCTATGAACCTTCAACCAAACTTCAGACTGAAAGCAGACTCACCTGTTATTGACCATATGTTTGTATGTACATGTATTTATTGGTTTACTTGTCACTGACATTGACAAAGGTATTTTATGATTCATTAAAATATTTACAGGTGTGGGTGGACAACTATTCAGTTTACATTAATTTTATCAATGACTAGCCATATATTTGAACACAAATGTATATCAAATGAACAAGATGAACAATGGATTCCTCCCTCCCCCACCTTCGTTCCGTAACTCTGAAAAACCTAAAAAAAATAAGTTGCAATTCTTTCTCCATCCTATGTATATTCTAATAGAAATTTAGAAAAAAGCACTGAGCACAAAATCAAAAGTTTGTACAGTAACTTTGTGGTAAAATAAAGAAATCGGGAAACACTTCTCGCATCCTACCTATATTGCTGAATTGTAAAAATAGATTTTTTCTCCAAAAAGTACTTTTCAAAACTGGCAGTTATTTGAACTTGATTTGAGTATTGGTGCTAGTACTACCACAAAAATTTCCATAAAATTGGATAAGAAATCGAGGGCTATAAAGCAGTGTGATATAGAAGGGCAAAGAAATGGGTCAAAAACATTATACCACTTGCTATATAGTAATATGGTGTATAGTTAATGTTTAAAAGGATTTTGTTGTCGGAGTTAATCATCAATTTCAGCAATTACATAGCTATATTGTCAGTACCAGACTTGATGGGGAGGAAAGCATGGAAATCGACAGTTGACCAGTGAAACTTCCAACCCTGGGTAGGTGTCTGGAAACCATAATACATTAAGTAAGGCATGCATGTCTTGAATCCATGACTGAGGTGTTAGGGTAGAGCTCATAACAGACCTTAACCAATATGCCCCCAGGCCCCTTAAGGTTTAAGTGCAAAATTCTCAACAGACATATCACTGGTATGACAAGCCAGTGTTTTAGCTTCACCATACATTCAACAAGAATCTATGAAGCAGAGGTGTAACAATTCACTGTGCATCGACAGTATTGATCGCTGATCAGTACGTTTTGGGTATCGTGTATCATCAGTTAGGAAATGAGATACCTGATCGGTTTTCAGTTTAGTTTGTTTAAATCCGTATTTAAAAATTGCTACACCCAGCATGGTCTGCAATAGTGGGAGTATTCATAGACATAATAGTATCAATATATAATGGGTGTCTGCCTAATTCATCATTTACTCCACAAATCTGAATCGTGATATTATCGTATCGCAAGGTAATACCATGATATGTGGTATCATGAATTATATCATGATACTCAGCCTACTATGAAGAACGATTATTTGTTAAATAATAAGATGAGTGCAACTTGGCTAATACCATGATACGTGGTATCGTGAATTGTATCATGATACTCAGGCCTACTATGAAGAATGATTATTTGTTAAATAATAAGATGAGTGCAACTTGGCTAATACCATGATACGTGGTATCGTGAATTGTATCACGATACTCAGGCCTACTATGAAGAATGATTATTTGTTAAATAATAAGATGAGTGCAACTTGGCTAAAACCATGCAAAGAATAGTTCACATCATTTGTGCTATAAGAAAGTGTACTCTGAGTGTTCACATAGACACTTGTATTTTTATTTAACCTGTTCTAGAAGCTTAAGAATGATGGGGTTGAACAGTAATAAAATGCATATGGCATCCATGATCATGAATTCGAAAGAAATACAAGGTAGATAGCTTAACACAATGTTCAGATAATGGTTGGGTTGGATTATTGGGGTTTATAAAAGGTCACTTTCAAAAATCTGTCAGCTATATTGTGACTACCAGACTTTCTTGGACAGCTATTCAGCTGACTGGCAATACTCCCAATCTGTACATGTCTGGAAGTGGGGTGAGTTGGAATTGAACCTACAACAGTGGTGTTAGGCTAATGCTTAGGAGTCAGCGACCTTAACCACTCAACCATCCAGCCCATTCAGATAATGGGGTCTGTTTGGCAAACAATGTACTTTCAAACCCTTCAAAAAATGAAGTAAACAATTCAATACTCAGAACAGCACATATCTGAAGCACTTCAAAAGAACATACATCAAAAACATAACAAATGGACCATGTGATACAAATATTAAGAACAGATAATGATATGAAACGATGAACATAAATTTTCATATATCCATTTACGATTACTTAAAAATATTAATGTCAAGGTTTTATGAATGTAAATTAACAGCCCACATTTTAAATGTGCATTTAAAATCATATAAATTTCACTTTGTGGGTTATCTGCAAATTCATAACCAATAATGCTTGAAGTTATGTATGAAAAATAACTTACCTTTCAATATACAATATTCTTACTTTCGGTCAAAAGTTCAATGCCAAAATGAACAGTATAAGATTTCCCATACAAAAACATGCAATATACTAATTAAGTCGATCTTTCATTGACGAGCACTTGTTCCAATTGTAAAACACCCAATTTGTCATCCAAGGTATTAGGGACAAAACAGGTACCAAAACTAATCAATCACTTTTCTTAATCAGATTTCCATGGAAATTTCAGCTAATATAATGCTCATTCATCATCTCAATCAAAAGCCAAAGTAAACAGAGCCTTAATCCAACTTTTAAGTGTTCAATGGACCAAATACAACTTGAAATTCCGACAAAAGATGTCATAGTCACTATCTCCTTTCAATTATAGGATTTAACAGTTATCCCGTGCAAAGCCCCGAGGGTTGACATACACCTGGGTAAGCTGTTTAACCACTAGGTACACATTCACAATACACAATTGTCAAAAATATTCCCTTAAAAGATAATAACTTAGTGATCATCTGTTGTTTAGATATGATATTTAAAATTCTATTAATATGCAAATGAAAGACAGCAAAAAAAATACAGTATCTTCCTACATGTCCCAGTCATAACTGGATCTCAATAACTGAGGTAACTGATCTTTAAATGTGAATGCATATGGAGCCATAAATTTTATCTTCCAAATCATTTACCTACATCTTTTTCTCACGATCATTATGTATTCTGATGCATTATGAAATGTAATTACTTGAGTTGTTAGATTCACTCACAATTTAGTTTTATTGGCTCTGTTAACTTTTTCAGCAGTAAAACTTAATCTGTGACTAACATCGATAAATTTTCAAATACAATATACTTTATCACTTATTTCAATAAGGACATATATGATGTGGTCCAATGTTCTTTTGGTGCACCTACTGCTTGTCAAGCAACATCAAGTAAACCAATGAATTTGTTCCCCACCCACCATCCCCTAAGATCATTAAAGTAACAAAATTTTCAACCCAACAAAATCCAAAATCTAGATAAACACCCCCAAAACCTATTAAAAGATATATCCCACAAAATATCTGCCAAGTTTTTATACCCCCAAAAACAGTGAAATTGCAAAATCATACCCTATAAAAATAGTACAATTTGAATTTGCCAAATCAAAGCAGATGAAATATGTTAGGACTCAAGGGCAGCAATTTTTACATACCAGTAAAGCAATTAACATATTGTAATTCATAAACTGCAATAACATGTCATCAATCTGGTCACCCTCTGTATGCAAAGGGAAGTAACTCTATCATATTGTCTGATAAACTGCAAATACAACAGAGTCAAATTTTTCAGCATTTTTTCAAACCTTCAACTTTTGCAGACATATTTGGTTCATTTCAGGGTAACCTACAGCTTACCCTTGAATGTTTAGCCAACAGAATTTGACAGTTACAGTAATTTTTGTTTCAAGTGCTAAAATACTTACTCTATGTAGTACAAAGCACCCTCTGGAGTAACTGCCTGTTCCCATCCATTGGCACCTGTTAAATTGCAAAGAAAAGATATGCCAAATAAATTATCATACAACTATTTAATTTATAAACAATGATGTATATATATTGAAATATAGGTTAGTACTGGTATATCAAAGAAAGAGATTAAAAGTGCAGGAAAGGAAATGGTACAGTGTACAAGAAGATGACTATGAAGATAATAATGTTCCTTTTCTCTCAATAATATTCCAAGGCCTATTGTTTTTTTTCAAGTTGTATAACCTTGAACAACACTTACTCTTATAAAGACAACTCCAAGAAGTATAGTACAATTAATTATTTACAGTGTCCAGGGTTTTAAACTAACAAAGCTATGAGCCAGTTCTGAACACTCATATAAATATTTTCAAAAAAGCAGCCAGACTTGTCAAATGTTTCCCCATCTCAAACTAACTGACACCCTAATATTTCCTACTTAACAATGTCTCAGATTGCTAAGGGATGATGTTCAGTGAGAAGCCTGAGTGAGCCTGTATCACTCATCTGGTTCCTAGTGGCTTAAGGTTTATATTTGATCTGACTCAATGGTTTAATATTTTCCATGCAATTTTGGATGTCAGGTGGGGTCTTCGGACACAATTCTGAAAGGAGACCACCCAAGGACCTTTCCACCGAAGTCTGATTCAGTTTGTTAGATTGGCTTCAGAAGAGTTAATTTTTTACTGGATTTTAGTCAAAATATGCTAGATTTGCATATTCTGCAGAAATGGGCAAAATGGAAAATTGGTGGCCAGCTTGGATGAAGGTCGGAGTCACCGGACACATTTTTGAAAAGGGACCCCCCAAGGACCATCCTTGCCAAGTCTGGTTCAAATTGACCCAGTGGTTTCAGAGAAGATTTTTAAAGGAAAAGTTAACGAAGTGATGGCAAAAGCTCACCCTGGCTTTTAGCCAGGTGAGCTAATGAACAAGATAAATAAACAATTCTGCATTTTTATCACTAAAATGTTACATAACAAACAATATACAGTCCAAACTTGTGCCGAAGTTGAAGAGACTGACAACTGTTATCTCATATTAACAAAGTATTAGAGTTATTTGATTTAAATCTTGCATCGAAGTAGAGACTGACAATTTTTAGTTATTTGAGGTAATTTTACTATTATGAGAGGGACTGTAATTTTGTTTCAAGCTATCTCACGTAAACAACTATCTAGTTTGAGTCACTGAGGTTCATATATAGTCAAATATAGTACATGTAGTTCTATCGATTTTTTGCCTGCACCTATAGAAGTCCAGCAAAATACTGCTTTATGATACGGAATTGGATGTTCTTCTTCATAAGGTATGAACATATGTACCACTGAAATATTTTTTATCAATAGTTTATATCTGAAGGAAACTGTTACAAAAGTAGGAATTTTTTGTACTTTATTGACATAACCTTAAGAGGGGGTAAAAAGGTCAAGGTATCCTCATTCTATGTAGTGTATTTAATGATAACATATGTAACCTCTGAACCTTAAATAAACATTGTCTTCATGTAAGATAAGATACAAGGTTTTTTACTACAAAAATAAGGAAGAATTTTCCAAATATGCATTGTAGTTTATGTCCAATTTTTCAAAAAATAAAACTGTATACTCAACAACACAAACTCAGCACAGAAACCTCATATTATATTCATAAACCTTTACTCATAACTTAGAGAATTTTATCCATCTAAAATAATAACCATATTCTCTTCGTGAAGGCTCCACTTAGAGTGAGCACACTGATTTGAGGTGAAAAAACAGGTCACTGTTTTTCATGATTCCTAGGACATGTAGCTACAGTAATGTAGCAACTGTGGCAATTAGCATCTCAGTAACTGCAGTGAGCACAACTTACATAATCACTACAACTCCTCTTGGACAATGTAAGAAATTCTGTTCAAAATCTGCTGTTCATCGAAACTGACCTCCGTATTGATACCAGGTTCGGTGCTATAAAAATAATTCTTGGCTGAGAATTTTTATTACTCAAGCTCAACCAATCAGATCTTTAGAATTCGCATTGTCATGCTATTTAAGAAAATTCTTAGACTTAATTATAAGCAGTCTTGGCGAAATCACGCCGGACAGACGGACACGACAGACAGTTTTGTTGTCGGTCAGACGAACATCTGATTGTTTCCAAACTGAATGTCTGGCATTGGTCTGGTATTTATATTTTCAGCGCACATGCATATTTTGATATTTCCACATTTCCGGCATTATATTAAATTGTAATGTGAACACAAAATGTTTCTTGAATAAAACCGAACCCTTACTGGAGGGAGATCAGGTGGGTTGACAGGGTAAACATCTGCCATTGAATCACAAGTTTAGCTGAACCATAATAAACTTTTGAATATTAACAACACTGAACTAAAACAAAATGTGAGTAGATGAAAATAAATCAATATCTACTCAACAAAATTAGCCTGAAAGCTTTGAAATCTATCATATAAAATTTTAATCTTTTTCACGTTCGGTCAGACAAACTTTTGTTCAGTCAGAGAGATCATTTCAGTTTGCCTGACCAAATGTCAGACAGCAGTTTAAGGAATTTTGCCAAGACTGTCTAAGAATATTTTAAAATTTATGGTGCCAAGTCCAGAAAGCTAACCCAAAAATATCAAGAAAACTGAATAAGAATTAGACGTGTTACTTAGGTGACAAGGTATTATGAATGACAGATGGGTCGAAAACATTACACCCCTTGCTACATCGTAGCATGGGTTATAATAATGTGTATTGTGTCTTTCCAGAAAGGAAAGGTTTAATTATACATACTTAGTATATAGGCAAGTAGATCAGAGATGAAAAAAGATGGAAGATCTTTTCTTCTTTGATTTTCAACCAGATTCACAACAGGTATCAAATTATACAATCTTTGCATTATTTTTTTCCTTTTGAAATTTGAAATTCAGAATACCCAATTTTGGAAAATTTGAAACTTGTTGATTCTGACATCACTTGATGGGTGTAACATCTGACATCACCTGATGGGTGTAACATCAAGTCTATCAGTCTATCGTTCAAAATTTTCAGGATATTTCTATGTATAATAAAAAAAAATCTTTGTTATTATTAACTCCAAAGAAATAGACAACAATCACTAGAGTTGTGTGTTCATGTTTTTAGTTATTTTTCAACTAAACTTTTTATAAGCAGACAGAACCACAGATCTTCATCAGTTTTTACCCTGCATTTAATGCAAGTGTTGCCCTTTATGTGTACCTATTCCTCGATCTTCATATTGCTAATATGGATTAGATATAGCTAAAAGAATTTAAAATAGTACTCTGTTCTGTTAATTTATGGTGAGTATTACTTTACTATTTTTTGCTATACCTAAACCAATTTGATAATTTGAAGACCTCTGCTGAACTCATACATGTGATGTCTCACCCTTTTTCGCCAAAAAATGACCTCATCTTTGGTTGAAAATTTCAAATCTCACCCTTAAATTCATGAAATCCTTTAACATACTTTGTAAATATTCAAAATCTCATCCTTTTTCCAAAGAA
Source organism: Lithophaga antillarum (assembly GCA_028566495.1). Lineage (NCBI taxonomy): Eukaryota > Metazoa > Mollusca > Bivalvia > Mytilida > Mytilidae > Lithophaga > Lithophaga antillarum. The sequence goes on from JAOXYI010345623.1 coordinate 16,004, forward strand.
ATATCACCCTTAGCCATTTTAAAATCATCACATGTATATGAACTGCAAAATTGTCTAGTTGGTTGAAGAATAGGTAAAGGAAAACACTTACACTTCGGAGTAACTGGTAAGTAAAGTTTTCATACATAAGATTTGACTCAACCACTTCTTCATTTCTGCATGTGCCTGTAGTCAAGTTACAATGTCATAATCTTACGGTAAACAATGTGAAATAAATCTGTACAGGTACATATACATTTAAGCAATTTACTTATTCTACATGATAATTTTGCACAAACTTATTACAAAGTCATTTTCTTCTACTTTGAATATATACATGGGAAATAACTCACACTGCATTATGGTGGGAAACCACCAATGTACTTTCTTAATATTTTCTAGTTATTTCATGAATTTTTAAGTGCACATAGCTTACTCAGCTTAAGTTTAACTTGTTCAACACCATATAT
>JAOXYI010345624.1:0-10225 GCA_028566495.1 Lithophaga antillarum
AAACTTTGTGAAGGACCATCACCCGATCATTCATGCATAATATTGATTCAATCTGTTCAACGGTTTCTGAGAAGAAGGCATTGTCATATCTCATATATGACAACTAACTGCCATATATGAGATATGACAGTGCCGACAAGTTCAAAAATGTTTTCGACCTTTGTAGCAAGTTAATAATTACAAATTCGTGAATTCAGCTACACTAAATGATCATAGACACAAAAAGTTTGCCCAACCGTCCCTCCCCCTCTCTAAGGAATGGAGACCCAGTTTTTCTGCTTTTCATCGTCGTTGTTGTACGTTACAAACGTTTGTGACCACAGCGCCTTTAGTTTATATCAGATGCATGCTTATTTGTCACTGTAAGGAAATTCCCTTATCATTTTGGCAGTTTGATTCAATATTTTTCATGGAGTTATTGCCCTTCATTACATTGAAAGTAATACAGGATAAGCTTGTGACCGCAACTTCTCTGACAGTTTAAAACAGATTGCTATGAAAAGATTGCATGCTTGTTTATCACCATACAGAGATTCATATATTTCATTGGCTTGTAGAATGGAATATTCTTCATGGAGTTATTACCATTTATTACTCTAAAGATAAAGCGTTATACAGTATAAGCTTGTGACTGCAACCCCTCTGCTACAGTTTATGTGCGATCACTGTGAAAGTTTGCATGCTTATTTATCACCATATGGAAATCTGCATATAAATTTGGCAGGTTGATCGGAATATTTTTCATGGAGTTATTGCCCTTGTTACTTTGAAAATAGACACAATAAAGTATAAGCTTATGGCCAGTCAGCATAGTTTTAAAATTATATAGGCTGTATTTCATTACTTTGATGAGACAAAACAATAACATTGAAACATGTGGCGAAACATCTGTTTTTGTGTCCAAAATAACCTCTTGTTAGTATTAGTGCATATAAATCAAAGGGTTTGTTCAAAATATTTTTACAGTTAAGCGTGTGACTACCTCTTATCCTGTAGTTCAAATAAGATCCCTTTGAAATTATGCATTTTATTTTGTGGAGGTGCATGCGTATCATTTTTACAGTTTTGATCAGAATATTTTTTTTATGGAATTATTTCCTTTTATCATTTAGTTAATAAGACACATTGTAGTATTAAAAAGAGCTGTTCAACCACCTTGGTTATAGAATGAGACTACAGAGTATGATTCCCAAATTTGGAGATTCCACTACACTACTTGATAAGCTAGAATCTTCACAGAAAATTGTGATTTAAGCAAATAACTCCCATGTAAAATAATGCAGTTTGAAAAGGAGATGTCTGTTTTTGTGTATGTAATCAGTTTCAGGTACCATACATGTACGTGGAGTCTGTGTTTAGTAAATTTATCTGTTCCAGTCAGTGAACGTGGAACCTATGTTGTTTAATGTAATCAGTCAGAGAACGTGGAACCTATGTTGTTTAATGTAATCAGTCAGTGAACGTGGAACCTATGTTGTTTACTGTAATCAGTCATTGAACATGGAACCTATCTTGTTTAATGTAATCAGTCAGTGAAGATGGAACCTTTGTTGTTTAATGTAATCAGTTCAAATGGTTGAAGAACTTGTGGTACATATTTTGATCAATTTCAGGTACAGAACGTGGAACCTGTGTTACCATGAGAACAAGTCATCCAATTGGATTATGGGAAAATAAACAATGTACAGAGGCTCACAACTACATATGTGAGACACCAAGAACAGGGTTCACAGCTGCCCCAGCAACACCCCCACCAAGTGCTATATGTCCTCCTGGTTGGTCTACATACTCAAATTGGTGTTACAAGGTATATTGTTAGAATAAATAGAACTCTGTACAACTCTGCAAATCAGTGCTCTGAATTTGGAAAGGCAAAATTTTCAGAAGCAAAGTCCCATGTGTAATTTGTGGTCTGCCTTATTTTAGAAATTGGAATTCTAGGATTTAATGAATTGAGATTTAATGAAAAAATGTATAGAATATCAACTTTATCTCATTTCTGATTTAACCTATGAATTAGTGATGGAAAAAGCTATCTTATCTTATTTTATTTTTGTCTTACCTTATTTTATCTACAAATCTAAAACCGTTCAGAGCTTTGACAGTCATTGTCAAAATTACTTTGATGTGAAAGTTTTTGCAATTACACTATAGAATATCAATTTGAATTTGAAGTGTAAAAATGTATGTTCCATATCTACAAAACTTACGAGAAAACAAATGTAGATCACCAAAGGAAAATAAAAGCAAAAATATGATATGTTGTCATTTCCAAACTGGACAAAGGACCTGGGTGGCCAAGTGGTTGAGGTCACTGACTGATGACCACTAGCCTAACACCGCAGTCGTGGATTTGAGTCCTGCTCGCCCCACTTCATGTGTTAAGGTTTCTAGACACCTATCCAAGGTTGGGGGTTTCACCTGTTCAGCTGGATAGCTGATAGGGGTTTCCTTCTCCAGTAAGTCTGATAGTCACGATATAGCTAAAAAATTGCTGAAAGTGACGATAAACATCAACAACCCAACCCAATCCAAACTGGACAACCATCTGTTAGATGGAAATGTTAAATTTGAGGTTCCGTGTTTGGAGAATGCCATGGTCCAGGAAAATTAAACCCCACCTTTACAGGGTTTTTAAAAATTGGTGCTCTAGGCTAAATTGTCCAACAGGTTTATATCCCTTATCCTAATGCAGTCAAAATTTTTCATAACCCCAGCAACCTGTCCCATTTTTAATTAGCATATTTTTGATTCTAAAGTTCCCCCATCACAATATAGCTGAAATTGACATTTGATACTAGTCAGTCAATCAGACCAAACTGGACATAACAAGATAACAACAATACAGTCACAAAAGGAAAAATCCCAAAGAACCAAAGATTGAAGAACATGAACTATAGTAGTAAATTGTGTGTAAGGTCATGTGCATCAGTATAATAAAGCTCCATCTCTTTGTGCAGCATTTGTAGTGAAAATGAAATATTCAAAGTCAGTTTAGGGGCAGATAAAATTATTAACACTGCCACGTGTCCAGAAAAAAAAAACACCGCTTGCTTATTGGTAAGAAAAAATAAATAGAATTTTTGAAATTTCTGCACTTGAATTTGACAGCGAAAAAGAGAGGTAATTCTGAATATCAGGGTTTACCATAGGAAACTGAAAGAACAATAAGGGCATGACATTTGTCACTGACTTAAGTTTTCACAGGAGTAAATATTTAATTCTGTTGTTTAAGTGAAAATTTCAGTATCACCAACTGACAAGGGAATTTTAAAAGTGTATGACGACCTTGATGAACTATCAAAGTATTCTAACAAAACTACTCCAAGTCTTTAATGGAAAATGTGACAAACGCATTACAGTTTAGAAAGCAAAGACAGAGATATTGGCTCAATTGTGAAATAATTATGTAAATCTAAATACCCTCCCACTCTTCATAGTTTATCAAAAGTATTATTTGATCACTAGAAAGGTATAATTTATATGGCCTTACATTAGGCACAATTTCAGGAAGCAGGAAACAATGCTTTGAGTATAGGAAACTGAAAAGATGACAGCATAAAAATTGGACAAAGTGCAAGTTGCAAAAGTAAAATGACAGAAAACATTAAATGGTAGTGTTTCCTTGTAATTCAGTAAGGAGCCTCAGCGACTGAATGGATAGTTGGTCACATCTACCTGTGCAGATCACCTCCCAGCAGCCAGTTTATGCCTAGCTTTGGCAATCAAAGGTGTATTCATCTCTTACCTTATGTGTTTTAAGTTTACCAGTTACATACCAGTGAACATTGAATCATTAAACTTTGATGAAAAATTAGTATAAAATCTAGTTAGAAGTACTAATTTTGATTGTTTTGTAATGACTTATAACTAACAGATAATCTCTTCTCAACTGGCAAACAGTTATTTGCTTCAATATCCCCTGACCTGACTATTACATCCTCCCCCAGCTTCTTTTAATGTGTTTTTCCTTTCCTCGCTTTTGTATATGGGTGGCCTGAATTGGAGAGAATCTGTGCAGGTTTTTTATTGTGTGTGTGTGTGTGCTACCTTTGCAAATCCAGATATAAAGTGGATAGATTTTTATGTGCCTGTTCCAAGCCAGAGGTCTGGATTTTTATTGGTTGTTGGTCGTTTGTCTTTGTATTTTTATTGGTTTTTGATTTGTTTTGGTGAATTTGATGCTTGTTTTGAATAACCTTGTATTTGGTTGAATTGTTGACATTCATTGTTTTTCTATACTTTTTATATACAAGGATATACTTCTCTGGGTATTCCAGTTTTCCATTAGCGGAAAAATTGCTGGAAGTAACATTAAGCACCATTCAGTCAATCAATTAGTAATTCAGCATTGATGTTAATTTGTATTACAGAAATATCCATATAGATCACAGAAATTAACATGGGAACAGTCACGAGATTTTTGTCGTGGTCTTGGTGGTGACCTTCTTAGTATACACGATGACAATGAATTAAACTTTGTAAAAACTAAATTGCTTACGTAAGTAATATTTTGATTGTTTAATCTATTAGAATTGCATAGATAGCACCTTTGTTCAGTCTTTATAAACCAAGCACATACAGAAGCTAAGAATAGGTTGAGGAAAGAAATAATGGATTTTGGGGTTAAAAGGACAAAGGTTAAGGTCACTGTTACTTAAAAAAGATTTTGACCATAAGGTGTTGACATAATGTTTTCCAGTTTTTAAGGTTTTTCACTTTCAGTGAAAGACTTAATTGCATTTCTTCTGAAGGTATTTTTCTTTTCTGCCACTTTTTCAAGATGGAGCGGTGAAAAAAGTACAGGACATATAAAAAAATCATTCCTGCTATATAAGTTTGGGCATACTTCAAGATTTTGATTTTCACCCTGATTGGTTGAACTCACTTTTCCTTATGCAGTTATCTTCCTGAACACTGAAAACCTTTTTTCTATTACCACTGTAACATCATTAAAAATACTGAAACGAAACTTGGTCCAAATTGTTAAGGATCAAGTACTGTAATTATATTTTTCCTGTTCAGAGGGAATCCGATGATGTGTTATGGGATGTTATCTCCCTATATATTTTTGGCAGAAGAGTTTTTTCACTAAAACTCACAAACGGTAAGTCGTAGAGGCACGGGACCTTCACTGTTATCCCTCATTATCTTTGACATTGAAAAAGGTTACAAGGTTAAAGGTCAAGGCCACATTTTAATTTTTTACCTTGATTCTAGTTTAGACTAAAATACTCTAGCAACAAAGGCAAACTGAACGACTGGTTTGTTGTTTAGAAAAGGTGTGTTATCATTACAATTTCACTTGATAATTACCAGATGGGTTAGCTGTCAACTATTCTGATATTGCTTATCTGTAATGTACTTGAGTTTAGAGACCCAAGTTATCAGTGGAAACAGTAGCTAAAATTGACACTTTTATCAAAGTCCGATCCTAATTCGGGTGAAAAACCTCTGATTTTTCTTTGAAGAATCAAAACTATATTTATATTCAGCTTCTCATTTTGTAGCATTTCAGTAAAGATTTGATATCCCTGCCCTGTATGAGTGTGGAATTTTTTGTTTCCACTTTTCAAGTTGCTGTATGATGGACATAAAGCCTGACACATTTATGATCAAATAATTACATTTGATTTGTAGAAAATAAAAACAGGTCATATTGCCTTAATGACTGAAAGTAATTCTTGAGCCTGGCTGGATTTCCCGGTTTATTATTCAAAAATTGCAAAACCCATAAACTTTATCTGTGTAAGCTTAGTCAAAGGGGCAAGCTTATTTGCAAGAGCTAAGTTTAAGTGATTTATTCACTTCAAAATTTACTTGAAAGCCAGTGAGCAACATAAAGTGGCTTTATCAGTAATGCAAATTTTAGTTGATGTTTTATCATGTGACATTTTATGACTGGAGCATTTCAGCCTCCATCCCTGAAGAGCTTGTCCAAGGCTTTGCTGTAGTTAGTTATGGTCCCCCTGTTTGCCATAAACCATTTCCTTGTCAGTCTTGAGAAGGGTACAGTAGCAGAGCCCTATAATTAAAGAATACTTAAAAACGATAAAAACCATCTCTTCTCTATGAAATAAACCAACGGAAAAACTTAAGCTTAATGAAAATTTGCATAATTGTGTTACATCCAATAGATAATCCCAGTTGTATCATTTCTAATTACATCTTAACGATTGTCTAATTAGGAGATGGAATTTGTAAAGTAACGTTTTGAACATTTATCTGCCATACGAGTTGATTTACTGATTGGTGTGTTAAGAGTAGACTTTGTTAAAATTAAAATAATTACAGATTAAATCTTTATTAGAGCATTCTGTATGATCTGCAGGGATATGATTACTAATTTTATCTCTTGATAATTATTCCTGGAAATTATAACTACTCTTTGATCAGCTGTCGGAAGAAATTTTTATCTTTTATTTGGAAAACAAGAATTGATCTTTCTAAATGAGTTCATGTTTAAGACAGGTTGATTTTATATGATGTAGAATGTGATATATGATCAGTTCTGTCTCACAGCCTACTTGTCAGTCCGTTTAGCAGCAGATATAAGATTGATACTTTGGGGTAGCCTGTGACATCAATGTACATCTAATATATGAAAAAAGATTAGGAGTTGTGTTGTACATTAGGGTATCAATTGTTCTTACAAACACATACATGCATACATACATACATACATACACCTATACACACACAATTTGTATATTTCCAAAATTTAGGTATGTAGTAGTGACATATTTGGCAGAAACTGACCTCTATAAATAATCGTTAAAATGGGGGAGGGGGGAGGGTCACATAATTTATGGCTTATCTTCGTAGTCTATAGCAGTACACCCAAAATAAAAACAAAACACATTAAATTTAATTTTCCCCATAAATCATAATAAGAATCCCTTCAGATCTGCTAAAAATGAAACCATCAATTTTTTTTGTGTATCATTTTAAATAACATGAAAATTTACACCTACCAAAGTAACCAATAACCTAGCTCTTTGATGTAGTTTATGTGCCAAAAATTATCTTTTTTTTTTAAGATATAAATGTCAAAATTAAGGAAAAAATTATTTTTAAGGAGGCCAAGGTACTGGACCACCTACCCAATCTTAAAGGTAGAGGAAATATTTTAGGAGGGGAGGGTGGTTTGAGTATTTGTTTAGAATTCCCTGTACTGATCACTGTAGCCTATCACCTTCAAGATGTTAGATTGCATCCGACTTTGGGCAATTACAACAAATGAAGGTGCACTTGACTGGGTACCTTTGAAGGTGTACTTGACTGGTATTTAGGTAATAAAGTTACAAACTATTTGTGGAAGTAGGGGGCCTTGGTGGCCGAGTGGTCTAGGTAATTAGTTATATTTACTGTTGATCACCAGTGTTAACACTGGGGTTGTGATCTCAAGCCTGGCTCATGGTGAGGTGTGCTTAACTCCAACATTAATTCACAAGAATTGCCAGTTTTCCTGTCAAAGGTCGGGGTTCTTACCGGGTTGTCAGGCTTCCTCCCCCTATGGAAACTGGACACCAAGATATAGCTCAGAAATTGCTGAAAGTTGTGTAAAGCCCATACAAACAAAAAAAAACACGTGGAAATTCAGTGGTTTTCTCTGGTTGCTCTGCCTTCCTCCACCAATAAAACTGCTTGTCATGATATAGCTGAAAAATGGCTGAACGTGGCATTAAACCTCATTCAATCAATCAATCAGTTTTGTTACCATCTGGATAAAGCAGAGGCCAGCTATATGATGATCTGATTGGTCGATGTCATATACATTCATTAATTAACTAACCAAACCAGTGTGCACAAAAGTAGGAAATCATATGTTAAACAGGATTATTGAATTGTGTAAGTTAAATCTCGGACTCGTGTCAAATAAGTATGCAATTAATTCTGGTCTGTTGTATGGCTTGATAGATTTCTTATTAGCTACGTTTCTCCAGAGAGCGGAAAATAATCAAACCACTCAGTGTATCTACGGTAAGGTTAAAATAAATTTAATCAAAGTTTCCTTACAATCTAAATTCAATCAGGAGAAATTTCTGTCCAATAATCTTAATTACATTCTTTTCTCTTGAAATTATAGATATGTGGAAAAGTATGATAGTTTTTCACTGTTGTGGAAAAGCGCAGAAATAAGTTAATTAGGCTCAGTGTCGGCATGTCTATCAAACGTTCCAATGATTTTCTATCTTCTGCTGAAGAGATATCACTAGGGTTGTAATAACCCTAGTTCTTTTTGGCTACCCATCAGTGAATTTTCTCCTGTGATCAGCATGAAATTGGCTCCACCAGTTTCAGGCGTTAGGTACATCTATGTAAAATAAGTCATAAGGAAGTATGAAGGGTATGAAACTTTAGGGAATTTATTTGCACTTCCCTTAAATTTAACATGAAAAGTGAAATGGCTGTATTTTCAGCCTGACCTAATGAAATCACTGGGAGACCCCTCCAGAGCCTCTGATGTCATCACCTAATGAAATCACTGGGAGACCCTTCCAGAGCCTCTGATGTCATCACCTATCTTAAGATGGATAGTACTATCAAGAAAACTGACACAGTTTTGATGGATTTTTTTGCTAATTGACTTTCACTAGATCAGATTTAATGATAGCTAATTGCTGTTTTCTCCGTACCTGGATTGTAGCATTTCTTAGGCAGCAATTTTGATTTTTTTCTCACATTTCAAATTAAATGTGTTTTTACTTGAAATCAATAAGCACTTAAGATATCATGGAAAATTGTCTGATATATTGTAAATAAAGAATAAGAATGGATTGAATGAAATGTTGTTCCACTAGAATACAAGGTGCCAAGCCACAGTACTGAAATAAGAAAGTCATACACAACCACAACCACATCCAGGGTGTAATGGTTAGCATTCTTGTCTGGATTGTGGGAGATCGTGGGTTGAATTCCATTTGGGTAAAAAAAAAGACTTTGTAAAATAGGTATTAGTTGCTGATAAGTAGCATCGTTATGGAGAATGGGCAAGGACTGGTCCATTTGGAGTCAGAATAATGTGTTCTGTAGTGACTTGTGTACTGCTGGCTGTTCTTAGTGAGCTAGCACTACAAAACTCCAGCTCAGCAAGATGTTCAGTGTAGAACTTCTTTGTTAAGCGATAGCGATAGGGTATGTCAGTTTTTCTGCCTGAATTACTTCCATTCAGCATTTCCACTTGTCATATCAGAATGGACTTCTGGTCATATTTTATTGTTACTTCCCTTGTTTGAGAATTACCTCCCTTTCCGGTAAGTGCAATTTGTTAAACTTTAAGGGAAATTTTAGCTTTTTCTTTTCTTTGATTAAATTTTCCAGCTGTCAAACATAATTTGATCACAAATTTTTATGGATGGTCTGTTATATTTTAACAATTTTAATTTTTGTGAATCTGAAAAAATTCCTGTTACGTTTAACAGAGAGAATTAAATTAAATTTAATAGATTTTATTTTTGCATTTTCATACTGACTGCCAAAATATGCCAAAATTAGCACCCCACTGTTATATATAGATACACTTTTCCCATCATTCCAAAGATTTACAAACAGGAAGGAAATGAACTTTTGCATAAGGGAAGCAACTCATGTAAAATGATGATTAGAGATATACTTTATCTGTCACCCTCACAGGACAGTAGAAGTTTTAGTTCTAAAGTAAATATGTCAAGTTAATCCACTGAACGTCATACAAGTGCATTATAAATATTAGGAATGGAAATAATACACAAGGTTATATTCTTTACAATTACATAATGTCGTGGATTTGCTCATTTCTCAGGAATTTCATGATATATATAGATTTTTTTTGTAACTGGCATGATATTTGATTGTTTCAGAAAGGGCAAAGTCTAAGGGTCAAATTTGGCCCACATTTTCGGTGTTCTTGTAAAAGGAACATGTCATTGCCAGTTTTTTTGGTCTCATTACAGAAGACATTCAGTTATGTAAAGTAAGTGCTTGTGTAACATTATGTTATCATGCTAATGCTACTAAGTTAAACAAAAATTACGTTTTCTAGAAATTTTTATTTTTAGCCCAATTTTGAACAGTTTTGAAACACTGAGAAACAGAGTACAGGCTTGTTAGCTCACCTGGTCCGAAGGACCATGTGAGCTATTGTCATCACTTTGCGTCCGTCATCGTCGTACGTTAACTTCAATCTTCTTCTCTGAAACCACTTGACCAATTGAAACCAAACTTAGCAGGAATGTTTGTTGGG
>JAOXYI010345735.1:0-10224 GCA_028566495.1 Lithophaga antillarum
ATCGGGGCTTCAAACGAATAAAAATATTTAAAAGAATGTTGTCTAATTTGGCATAATGTTAGCTTTTTAGTACATTAACAATTTAAGTTAAAAATTTATGTCTTCCGTGCTTTTTTAAAGATATTCTGCGGTAAAAGAAGGCAGCAAATGCTTACAATCTCATGGATTTTAAAGGGGAAATGGACAGCACTTACTTTTGTCGAAAAAAATATCAGCAACCAACAAAAATTCGTGACAAACATTTGCTTACATGGTATGCTGTACGTTATGAAAAAGGAAAATGGTGTCAACGGTGATTTTTTTGCCGATAGTTTACATGAAATGATGAAAATTAAAGTTTCTTAGTACTAGTTATTTATTCAAATTACCTTAAAAAATTAAAGTTTTCTCAATTTGAAACGTATGACCTTTTACTTGACTTGATAATAAGTATGTTAAGTGCTAAAAATATGAAAATTACCACTTTAGTAGTTAATTAGCATTAAATTTTACATTAAAGATTTTTTATACAAAAATAATTATAAAATTTAATAATCATATTACCACAACAGACAAAAAGATTGCCAATATGAATTGAGGTAACTGTCAATTTTAATCAAAGTATTTCGATATTCGGAACTGGGTGGCTGAGTGGTTAAGGTCGCTGATTAATAACCGCTAATGTGACACCAATGTCGTATGATCAAGTCCCACTCGATTCACTACGTATGGTAAGGTTTCGAGACACCTACCAAGGCTGGGGATTGTGCCGGTCATCTGGATAGCTGTCCAGACTCCCCCCCCGGGGACTCCCCCACTCCAAGTCTGGTAGTCACGATATAGCTGAAGAATTGTTGAAAGTGGCAATAAACTCCAACAGCCGAATCCAACCGAACTTTCCCCCACATCCTGAACTGCGACTGCGTTGATGATATCTAAGGCTTAAGTGTCCAGGGTGCGCATGATTGGACTATTAAGATGCACCCAAGAGTATCAAATTTTTAATCTGTATTATCTTGGATATCGCGTGTAAACAGAAAATGTTTACTAATCAACTGTTTTGCCCTATATATCAGGTGTGTATTTTTACCTGTAATGTTAAACCTGTGGAGTAAGATTTATGTTACAAGTATTTACAGTTATTTTATTGTCATCTGTCAACGTGGACAACTTTATTACCAAAACATTCGGTAGCCACAAATGTACTAGATGTTGTCAATGTTGGGTTAGAAAATAATATGAACTTGTCGTTTTCACCTTGTAAAGGACTGAGAAGGATTCTGTTACCTTCTAAAGACCATTGCAAACATTTAAAATAGAACTTTTAAAAGGGCTGTTACAGTGTGCAAACACAAACAAAATCAGATCTCGGTTTTCTTCAGCAACAACTTCTAAGGTACATAAGAAAACCCAGCCAATAAATAACCAATTTTATCAATTACTGTGGTAAATATAGAAAAAAAATCAACTCTTTCATGCAACCATAACAGTCACCTTCACACATATCAATACTTTTGTTATACCGTCCAACCCAGAAGACCTAACGAGCATGCAAAAATTCCTAAAATTACAGATGACCAGAATGCTAAAAAATTATAAAAATACATTTCTTCCAAATTAATTACTTTTACCTATTTGCACCAAGAGAAAATTAGAATTCATTTCATGTAATTCGGTCGTCATATCTTGAAATCTATCATAACATAAATAGTTTGTATATAGAATATGTTCAGTATACAATTCGATTTGTATAGTGAAAGGCAAAAAACTTAATTTAAAATCAATCAAAAAGACATGTTAAAAAACTGATTTCACTACTTACCATATTTCATCACTGTGTTTTCCATCTCGTTTGAAATGAAAATTATTTACACTCCAGAATGGAGAATATCTCTCTTTTTGATTAAATAAGCAAATATATTTTAGAAATCCACTCATTTTTCTACGTCTTCTGTTATTTCACAACTTTTACTAAAAAATGGAAAGCCTTCACAAGTTCATCGTACATATACAGTCCTGCTTGAAGCGATTTTTTAGATGTTAAAAGTTTCTTTTTATCCAAATCCATAAATTCAGAAGCTAGATCTCTATTGTCACTCCCTGTCCAAAAATTGTTTTTCGATGATAATCGGTCAGAAATCACATTCATTAAATTTCACAAAAAGTATGGTCGTATACACAACAGTACTGCCTTGACGAATAGGTTTCCGTGTCAAAACGGTGATAAAATTCACGTCTTTTTTTGATTGATCACAATCGTACATAATTATGTGTTTATATTCCAGATCCCGTTTCATATTTCCATAAATATTACTCCTTTATACTATTCAAGGATCATTCATAATGCGATAGTATTTATCCGATAGCTGGAGAAATAGATTTGTGACTGCCGCACAAGTTTGAAGAAATTAAATGTCGAAATGAACAATGAACGGGATAAATTAAACAACTTGTATTTTATGGTTGGCCCACGGTGATGTGTATCAGCCTTGACAGTAAATTATCTGTTTAATTATTTCTGTCATGTTAGTTCAGCCAGGAAATTTTTGAAAAATTAATGTAATTTCTTATTTAAATTACTCATTAAGTATTTCGCTCTTGGGTCTTCGAGTACAACGTAAATTCGTCTGAAAATATGCTAAGTATTTCGATATTAATTAATTTAATTTACGATATTTTCTTACAGGTCGTATCCAATACAGAAATTAATGCATGCGTCTTATCTGAAATATATTTCAAAGCCCTATGATTTACTCACATTAATACATTTATGACTTTGAATTTTAGAATGGTTAAATTATAAATTATAGTTCACCAAATTTTCTACATTTTTTTCGTTAAAAAATCTCGTAGGCCTATACATAAAATAAAACCTCCACCTCCCAGTGTTGATTTCGGCAAATATTTATCACAGGTAGCTATAAATGGTTTATATGTCAAACATTTGACCGTTATAAATGTATACTTTGACAATATTGTGACACTGGAGTAACAATTTATACATATACGAGGTTCTATAGAGGTGTGGACGGACACTTGAATCTTGTCGTGACACTTTAATATCTCTGTTTTTGTAGGAGGTTCTATGGTGGGAGCACTTACTAATTTTGAAAAATCACCCCGATTTGACAAAAATAGCAAGCCATGTGAATCCGATTTCGTTGACTGTTTGAGCAGGGACGTATATATATCTAAATCCTTGGTTTGAGATATTTATAGAAATTCTTTATTTTAATTTTAGGTAGTACAGAAACTTTGACGGTATGGTTTAGAAATGATTTAGAAATAAAGGCAAGAATCAGTTGTATTTCGTACTGTCTTGTAATAACGGATCACATACTATTGTTAACCTCACACGTACAGTCTCACGAAAAGAGGTATAGCATAAAGCGCTTAACTTTCTCCAAATTAATTCGTAGAAATATCAAATCCAGTATTCTCCGACCAAACGTACATCATCATACTTTCCTTTGGAAAAGATAAGAAAACAAAACAGAAAAAAATATGCACATAAAAGGCCAAATCAAGCAAGTAATCGGCCACAAAGTCACTAACAAAAATTTGACACCACGTCCTCTAATACACCTAAACATGTGTTGACAAATATTTGAACTTTCAAAAACAATTCGAACTAAGACCACTTAACTGATGAACCTGTACACAAGGGAAACTATCTTACCATTGTCAAACACCAGAAGGTGGTAGCTCATACGATATCATTTCGAATAAGTCTTTTCCACATTATCAACATTCTAAACGTTTGCTCTTCAAGACCCTCCGTTGGTACGTAGCAGTGAACAGCTGAAATCTACTTGATCCTCGATCTACCTTTACTTTATTGTCAAAATTATAATAAATCCAACCGGGTCTTTGTATCATGTCTTTGTATAGGAAGATATAGTTGATCCTGTGTCAACAATGCGCTCCCATCAGTAGGAGATTAAAAAGTTATCAATACTGTTAAATCTTCTTTTGACGTTAACAATGGTGAATAACGGGAATAGGTTACCTTGGTACGTAATAAAAGATGACATATTTTAATCAGTTTTTAATTTTTACGAGTTTAACAAAAAATTGAGAAATTAAGTTGATATAATTATGTAGAAAACAAAAGCAGTCGGAACGACAGCATACCCCCGACTGCAGTGAACACGGACTAGTTGCAAAAGGCACTGACATATTTCAATGCAATTACGTTATTTCAATACGGTTTTACATGCGTTAAAATTACCCCCAATTCTGCGCAATATGAGATGCCACAACCCTATGTTTACAATACAATGTAAAAGTGATCGATACCACTGTATTGTCATGGGGCATAACTTGGTCGCGATGAATGAATTTCAATGAATTTTGGCACACTTCAACAGTGTTTATAATTACGAGTGTTATCATCCGAGGGTATCATCAGCCCAGTAGCCGGTGTTTCGGCACTGGCATGATTTAAATGATACAATTTGATTGTAAATTTGCAGTTTATAAATTATGAAATTGTACTAAAACTAAACTTCCTCAGGCAAAGTTGACCTGAGACGGTTTTTGGCTGTTCTGTTTAGGTCCTTTTTGGTTTAAATGCTTCCAAACATTTTATATATTTGATTTCCCAATATTTTTGGACTCGAGCATACCTGATGAAGGTTATTCCAGAAACACGTGTCGTGGGCACTGAAATTGGTATCATACGTTTATTCACAATAATATTAACTTTTAAACAATGTAACAAGTATGTACATAGAATGCATACCTATCAGTCGGAATTAAGGTTCCGACTTCCTGTCCTAGTCCAATATTTCCGTAGAAATATGTATCTCTTTCCCCGCCATCCTCCAAGAAATATCCATGTCCTTTCGTCATATAGCAAACATTTTCTAGTATCTGCAACCAGGAATGAAACATACACTAACAGAACCAAAGCTTCATCATTTATTTAGCATTATAGTATTTTATATTTATCTTTTTCCTTTTTCATAACTTATTGAATAACTTAGAAATTCAAATTTCATCACTCTAACGGAAAAATAACCATATAGTCTCCTGTTATATGACTTAGAAGAAAAGTATCACTAGATAATACACAGGGTTCTACTAGAAATAGCTGTGCGATGCATAATACATATGATGCTTGACCACGGGGTACGCTAGTAATAAGAAGATAACAGTGAAGTAAATTACAACAATTTACCTACACTTCCGTCCAAATTAATTAAAAGCAACTGCGATAGATGGAGGAAATAACAGATACGTACATGTATCTCTGACAGAGGCCGACCACATTTAAATAATGCTCGTAGTATCCTGATCTTTTGTCATTTATAGCAGGAATGATTTCTAAAATGTTAATATTAAAACATCGGTGTTTCACCTAAGTTATACTGAAGAAAAACTTTACGCTTTACGTTACTGGATGTTATTGACGATGATGAATTAGTCGTATGTAAGTATGTGCTATAATATAAGTTTACCGTTGCATTATGAGTTCCATGGATAGTAATACAACGTGTATTTGCATTATGTATGGAGTTCCGTTTAAAGTACTGTCGTCCGTTGACATCATGGCACATATGAAGATGTAATGAATATCGACCTGAAATGTCATAATATTATGTGAATACTAGTACTGGTATTTTGATTTGGTTGTGGAACACATGCTTCAGCAATTTCCCATTGTTTTACCGTTGTTTCTCAGGAATAAGTGGAATGCCGTTCCTCTCACGCTTCAGTAAACACGAGATGTACTTATCGACCTCTCGAACGTAACCATATTTAAGTAAAATATTACAATGTCTGCATATCAAGGTCGATCAATCTTTCAACTATTTAAAAGTACCCAGCAGTGAAATTAATTCTGACAGCTGTGTTTGTAAGGTTCTAGACATCATTTCTGATCCTTTAACCAGTCGTCATCAACGAGTGATTTTTTCTTTATTTCGCTATTTGAGGCCAGTATAGACATTATATTTTTCATATCATACTCTGGACATCGTTTCCGACAGCTTGACCAGTGGTCTGAAATGGTGATTATGGCTTTATCATATTTTATTTGTTATATGGGTCTAGTATAGATTTCGCATCGAGTGTGTAAGACGCTAGTCATTATTTCAGACTACATTTTCGAGTTGACCATGAACGAAACATATATTCTGAACGGTTCTATGTATTTCTGTAAATAGAAGTTGCCATCTTTCGTAGCACCATACAATCCGTACGAGTGGAAGTTAAGTTACAATCGGATCTTTCCAGTAAATTGTTCATCCAAGGCGATTTCCCGCTCCCGTTCAGATACAACCAAGATAAAAGGATGATGTAATATGACTAGCTGAGGTGGAGGCGGTGGTGGCAGTGATATCTGTGGATGAGGTCGTGATAGTGACATCTGTAGTGGTAATGGTGGTTGGTTAAGTCTTTCCATGAGAATTTCAAACTACATTCTGGACGAGAAGTGAATTTACCCTACCCGACCGAAGTCATATAAGAATAATACATTCAAACATTAATGAGAGTTTATATCCGAAGAACTAATCATTCATAATTTCGTAGTTTTTGGTATCTTCTTTTTGAATGAATGTCTCGAAAATTTTTACAGACTTATTTTGGGCATGCACTTTCCTTCTCGTGTGTGTCTGTGTATTTGAATCACTTGACTCCAAGTTGACGATGATTCATTTACCAGGAGGTCGCTGTTTCCATTCAATGAATTTCTTTAGTTTTCTTCTATTTATTCTATAGGTATGACGCTAGATTTGGTTCCGCCCAGTATCAATCCATGAACTGCCCGCCTTTTTCTTATTTTGAAGTTAATTGTCCTTTTAAAATTAGATGCATTTCGACGTAATTGGCACACATAGGTTTGATACATCTAATTTTTAAACGAAGGAAAATGTTGTGGTAACGACACCGGTTGCTTAAGAAATAGGCAGACATTCAGTTTTTATATGTAAAATTCCTACTAGGCCTACGTTAATAACATATTTGTTCTTGTGGCCTTTTCATGGTGTTATTGGTAAGAACATAATTGCTTAATATACAACAGTTGCCTTTTTTATCTGCTTTATCCACAGATTGATATGCGGTCTTCTCGACATTTAATCACTCGGTCAATCTTGTGTCGTTCGATTTTTTCCAGTATCAAGTCCCAATCATCTACAAAGCCTTCATCTATATCTTTAGGACAAGAACAATTGTGTGTTTGATCTATGTAGTCAATGATACAATAGCATTTTACGTATTCCACCATCTTTTCTTCGACAATGTTGATTCTCGTCAGTGTGATTTTAAGATATTTACTTCGTATTTTTAGCATTCCTCTTCACTGGACGGTTGATCTTTTACGTTGTATAACCTGAAGCGCTAGAAGAACCACATTCCAGACATTACTTTGTTTGCTGACACTTGCTATAGTTTACCTACATTGTCATCTCGGAAGATCGATCATCACCACACATGTTCACTGAAGTGTGAGAGGTATAGCATGCCATGCATTCCCGAGGAGCTATGGTAAAGCAATGGGAAATTACTGAAACGTGTGTTTCACAACCATCCAAATATCGCTACTAACATTCGGGATTGCAAAAGGTTTAAGTAATATTCCGCATACACATTAGACACTTGATTATTTTGCACATCGATTAACCGCCAGAAACCTTTTTATACAGTTTTATGGTATATATCCAGAAAACAGTTTCTCAGTACAATATTTTGTTTGTATATTTAATAAAATCTATAGTGGTGTGATTTGATGTAAAATGTTAGCATCTTTCATAGTTATGCTCCTTTATAGGATTATTTGTAACACATTTTTTGTTGAGCACATGTCATTACCAGAAAGTCTATACATACAGGACAATAACATCTCCACCTAATGAGGAAAACTGACTGCAAAACGCTCAAGAAAGAATTATTTATTTTCAAATTGCATGTAGGTGATTGCGTTTTATGTATCCAGATTGAACATGAGTTCAAATGGTAAATTATTTCTTATACTTTTATCTTGTATTACCTTTAAGTTAAAGGTCTGTCATTAATTTGTTTTATCGAATTAGGATTATTGTGAAGCTATATACTTAATAGCAATATGAATAACAACAATGTGCTTACCGAGAGCTTGGGTTGCTCCAAGATTCACCAATTCGGCTCCCTGAACACGGACGCTTTTAAATCCATAGAAAAACTGCAAATATATATCAGCTAATTTTGATTAAGATCATATGCAACTGCGTTATGGAACTATCATGACTAATCACTTGTCTTTAGTCTTTTTGTGCTGTCATTTTTCTCCAGAAGTGCTCCTTGTTTTTGCAGATATTTTCTAACTTTACCCAGATAGTTTGCTTTTGTAACTACGACTTTTATCTGACATTACTCAAACTGCGTTCACGTGTGTTGATGACAACAAAGACATTAAATAGGTAAATATGCTTAATTTAAAATTATCAGTTATCATTACCAATATCTGGTATATGTTTGACTTTTTGAGCCTAGTACGAAGATGGCAAAAAATACATATCATACTTGCAAATGTCCACCATATGAATTAGTTTCGACAGCATCCTCAGAATCAAATCTAACATTTCTTGTCAGCAATGCAACTTCACCTCTCATATCAACTCTTTTATAAACTTTACCGTAGTGTGTAAAATCGAGATAATCTGAAAATATATGATAATTTTCTGGTTCTTCGAGTGGCATTATTGCCGTGTATTTGGAAACTGGATCATTTATTTAAAGTGAAATTGTACAGTAACTAATATGACAGCAGAGATATTGCACACTGTCGTTCCTTACTTTTCTCTTATTTCATTTTCAATAGTAAATTGACAGACTGATTATTTATGTCTATGTTGATGAAGTATGATCATTCATAACGCCTCATTTCGTCATTTATAATTCATATTATATATTTGAATACATAAAAATTATAGCAACACATTAGCTGCAAATGTTCATTAAATTGTTTGAACAAATGCCTCCTCGAACAATTTTTTTAGTTCAAGAAATGCGCAAAATGGGAAATATTTTTAACGGATAATAAGTCCGTGCTTTTTAATTAATAATATGCATTCATTATCTCAAAATATTTCCACAAACAATACTGTGAACTCACACTTATTTTCTAGGTACCAATTTCTGTGGATTTCGTGTTTATTTAAAACCTTCTTTCACAGTTCTGGAAGTATTTACGACACGTTTTGTCTGCACTTGCCGAAAGCATCAGTGTGTATTAGTTCGTTGTCATAGGTGTGTCGTTCTTCGTTAATATCTGTAAGTTTATGAGCTAGTAAGAAAAGACTGATATTACATTAGACAGATTATATCACTTTCAAATGGAAGAAATATGAAAGCTATTCCCTTAAAATCGATTAACATTGGTTCTGGGCTTATTGTACGTAAAATGATAACAACAATATAATTTGGATAGTAAAAAATTACCATTAAGTTTTATTTGATTTGAGTCACAGTCATTACAGTGGACAATTGTTCTAACTTCTGCCTGTTTCCAGTCAAAATCTGTGGATGTTATTACGACTTCATCACCTGTAAAGCATATCAAATAATTAACGTTACGGCAATGCCATAAATTTAAAAACAGAACAGTTACTTATTCTTTCTTTTCTTTGAGGACAACATTAAAGAGTTACTCTATCATGCCTTCAATGTTGCCATTTCTTTATAGGATGATATAAGACTAATAATAGATTAGCTATAGTCAACAGTAGAGTACCAAAACATACTGTAAAGTGGGAAATTTTCCCCAGGGGTTTATTTTTGCTAACTTTGCTAGAAGACAAATCTCGCGGAAATATATTTTAATATATCAATGAGCTAAGAAATATGCAGATTCGCGAATGTTAAACCTCGCAAAAATGTCTCGAATATCAAGTCGCAATATTAAAATCTTGCGAAAATTAGTCACTTTACAGTAACAAAAACATCAACGTCTGGATACAGATGTTAAAGGATAAAATGGATAAAACTGAGGATTATAAACAACCATAACTGGGTTCATAGTTAATGTACGCATCCGCTTCCTGAATGCAGCATCCATCATGTAGAAGTAATGTGAAGTATGGTACTATAGAACGTTTTCTGAAGCCAGAGTTTGATTCCGTCAATTATATTTTGGTGTTTTCAACTGTTCCCAAGGGGAAAAAAGTTCTCTGTCTAAGGAAGAGCAAAGCAGAGATAAAACAACTGAACACTCGAGTAGCTTGCAGTTGCTGGTAAAATTTTAGAATATTTTTGCTACCA
>JAOXYI010345846.1:0-10223 GCA_028566495.1 Lithophaga antillarum
AACGAAAGAGAGCGAAGGGAGGGAGTAAGCACCGAAACTTTCCGGAACATAAAGTGTTTCCGGAAAATTATATTAACGTACCCGGGACTTCACCAACCAGAATATAGGAATATAACATCCCCCCGGCAAATTAAGAAATTGGAAACAATTTCGGAGTGGTTGATGAAGGCACGGGAACGTCTCACTATTATGAGTATCAAACAAATTGAAGTATTATACGATCATCATACATGTAAAACAGTAAAAACATATTAATTTGATATTTAAGAAATGAGCAAATT
Organism: Lithophaga antillarum; assembly: GCA_028566495.1. Classification (NCBI taxonomy): domain Eukaryota; kingdom Metazoa; phylum Mollusca; class Bivalvia; order Mytilida; family Mytilidae; genus Lithophaga; species Lithophaga antillarum. The sequence goes on from JAOXYI010345846.1 coordinate 282, forward strand.
AGTCTTAGTATCCTTATCCTGTTTTTGACACGATGTCCTCCAATACCATATGACAAGTAAAATGACATGCATTAAAACATCCGTATCGAATGCAATGTTAAGTGGTCGATGCAAGTGCAATTCGCCATGATACAGCTAACAGAGACCCGAAACTCTTCATAGATATCAAATATCATTGCCCTGTTAAAGATGGACACAACACTCACAGATACGTATCACATTTACTCACACTATCATTCGCCAAAGGATAATAATATAAGAATCTTAACAGGTTTTCATTTTAGCATGATCAAACACTTTAACCACTCTTACATAGCACATATCAAATATTGTCAATCAATCCTAATATAAAGGCAAGGTAATTTATGGAAGGTGGTGCAGGATGGAAAAGGAACATATTTACAAGCAAAAATAAAGTGCAATTAAACATGTAAAATATAAGTTTGAATATGTGTTACTGTCAATCTCCAACGGTGAACTCGATTCATCTTTCCAGGTAAGTTATGGGTAAACATGACAATAAAATCACACATGTAACGACTTCCAAATTTCGCTGAATATGAGTTTGGCAATGCAATCATTACCAAAGAAAACACATTATCTTCTCCTGAGATTACAATATGAAAACGAAGCAATATTCTGATGGCAATGCAATCATTACCAACAAGTAAGCGTAGAATTAATCACAGCAAACGAGTTAGGGTATATAAATAACGGATCAAAATTGTTGGCAATGCAATCATTACCAACTAATTAAGCAATTCTATTTCCACTGAACAGGTCGGATAACTGCAACTAGTTATCAAGAATGGTTGAGCAAATTCAGGCAATACGATATGAATTGAGAAACGACGGCAAGGAATACGGTTGGCAATGCAATCATTACCAACACGCAATACACAATTGAAACATGATGAATTCTGATTCCGTTGACATAATTAATACTGGTCACATTAAGTAAAGCAAGGTTATGACTACATAGAATCAATCAATATCTATATACATATGTTATAGCATCTTTAATCAATTAACGGAGGTGGTCTAGCAATAATTAGTTCTTGGGCTTTTGTCGGTAGCTCGGATATAGACATCCATTTTGCATTCTGGGATGGTTCACCGATCATCTGAACCAGATAGAGAAACGAGCCCTTATTTCGACGCTTCGCCAGAATTCGTTTAACCTTTGTAACAATAGGTCCTGCATGAGAATCAGTGTTAACTGAATCTACCGAATCCGGATTTACATGATCAGAGTCTCTATAACGAATGGGTTTCCGCTTAATTCTCATAGATTTTCTAGTTGGTGGTGGTTGATCATTAGCGGTAGAAGACAATTCTTGGTTAGTGTCAATGTTGTCACTGTCTTGTCGATGTACGACATCATCTATTGTTTCGTGTTTGCTTACTGCATCAGTCGTTTCTTCTTGATGTCGAAAGTACGGTTGTGGGTTTGGTAAACGAATATGTGCCAACTTAAGTCTGTTGATATGTACTGGATTATGGAACTGTCGCTTCCGTTCTGGATCTCTAAGCCTAATCATATGATCCGATAAAACTTCATTGACTACAAACGGTCCTTCAAATATGGGCTTTAGTTTATGTCCTTGTCCAGTAGGTTCTACACTAAGGTACACATAATCTCCTGGAGTAAGTGTTAATTCACAAATTACTCTGTTTTCTCTTTGTTCCATATTACATTGAGCATGCTTAATATTGGCCATGGTGGCTTTACGAATGGTGTCCAAACGCTCACAGAAACTTGTCATATAAGAATGCAGTGTAACTGGAACATCTTTGAAAACTGTGTCGGGTATCATATTAGTTAAAGGAAATGTTGGTCTATGGCCATATACTATCTCGAATGGTGAATATTGAGAACTTCCATGTACAGATGAATTTATTGAGAATATTATTCCGGGTAATATATCTTCCCATTGAATATTATCTTGTACATACGGGGTAAGTCGTTCTGCCATTGTCCTGTGTGTCCGCTCACACGCACCCAAACAATGGTGCATAAAACTAGGACTGAACTCCTGTGAAACTCCAAGAAGAGAGCACACTTTCTTTGTGCACTTTCCGACAAATTCTTTTCCTTGGTCGGAGATAAGGGTTTGAGGAACACCAAAATTGGCAACTAAAGTAAATATTGCATGTGACACCGTAGCAACGTCTTTGTTCCTTATAGGCAAAGCGTATAAAAGCTTGCTGAACATGTCTACTGCCGTAAAAAGGTAAATATTCCCATTAGGAGATGGGGGTAGAGGTCCATATAGGTCCATTTGCCACACTTGAAACGGTTGTGATGGAGTTGGAAACGACACAATTTTAGACTTAGTTTTGATATTTGTTATTTTGCGTGTTTGACATGCATGGCAAGACTGAACATAATCGGTGATTATCTTACCCATACGAGGGAAGAAAAAGAACTCCTTTATTCTGTCTATTGTGTTATTTATTCCACTATGTCCTCCTAGAGGCGAATCATGCGCAAGTTTCATTATTTGAGGAATCAACGTTGATGGCAATACCAACTGATACGATGCCATAAGCTTGGCTCGCTTTGACTTCGCAACTCTCGAGTGAAATAATACACCATCAAGTAATATATAGTCAGAAATCTCTAATAATAAACGGCGGGCTTCCTTTTGTGAATTTGGAAGTTTATCGTCCGTTAAATACTCAATAAACGGATTTAAACATTTGTCCTCCGTTTGTAACTTGATCAGTTCACACATATTTAAACCTAATTTTCGGAACAGGTCATTTCCTTGTATTCCTTCAGACACTTTCTCACTTAATGAATTTGAATCCTTACCATCCTTTCGAACTTTTGTTTTCTTCCGTTTAAAATTGCTTTCAACTGAGAAATTAGTCATGGAGTCTTCCGTGTCACCGTCGTAAGGATCTGGACAACTGTTTGATTCGACATGTACCATTGCCTGAACTTCTTCCGAGGTAACAGAATCGTAAATAGTCAGGTTTCTGTGTAACAAGTCACTTAGATTTGATCCATCAGGTAAGTTTATTTGTCCAACATCTTCCTTTACATATGGAAAGAATGGATCATCTTCTGCGGGGCTTTCTGATAATACTTGAGCAACTTCAGGACATCTGGAGAGTGCGTCCGGCAGTTGCATCTGCTCAGCTGGCTTGTACTGTATTTCAAAATTGAATTGTTGTAATAATGACAACCATCGTTCGTAGATGGCTCCCTTGAACTGTTTCTGAAATAGGGGTTGTAGTGCTGCATGGTCACATTCGACTATAAATTTCACACCTCTGAGATAGTCTGAACATTCGAGAACACTAACGACCATGCCGAGCAATTCCAGTTTGGTTGGACCATAAGACGTTTGCCAGGTATTAAGAGCTTTTGAACCATAACGTATGATATGTGGTTTCTGTTCAGTGTCGTCCGGATCAATCTGATATAACATATAACCGATTCCGCGGGAAGAAGTGTCAACTGATAGCCTGAATGGAATGTCATAATTTGGAAAGCTTAAAAACGGTGCAGATGTGAGGCGCTGTTTTAGATCATCAAACGCATTCTGTTGTTCAATAGTCCATTTAAAATGCTGATTCTTTTTCAACAAACGTGTTAAAGGGCTGACAATGGCACTAAAGTTGGAAATAAACTTTCTAAACCAATTAAACATGCCTATTATCCTTCTCAATTCCTTTTGATTTTTCGGTGGAGGCATATTAAGCAGTGCGTCGACACGATCAGGTGGTGGATGGATGCCATCTTTTGATATGTGATGTCCAAGAAAAATACATGACTGCGCAGCAAAAACACATTTTCGTGGGCCAAGTTTTAGTCCGGCTTTGCGAAATCTACTAAATACCTCGTTTAAAGCTCCCAGATGTTGCTCAAATGTTTCTGTGCAAATCAGCACATCATCCAAATAACACAAGCATGTTTTGAACTGTAAACCATGTAGCACCTTGTCCATCATCAACTGGAATGTGTTAGGACTTGTTTTTAATCCCATTGGTAATCTGAGAAATTGATAAGTGCCAAAGCATGTATTGAATGCTGTGTAACGTGCGGAATCTTTTGACAGGCCCATTTGGAAGAACCCGGAAGTTAAATCTATTGACGTCATGTAGTTCGGTGTGATATTGGAAAATGATTCTGTCAGCTCCTGAAGGTTTGGGATCCTATATTTAAAATCGGCTGATTGGCTATTGAGATATCTAAAGTCGCAACAGAAGCGGAAATTTTGTGGTGAATTCTTATCGGTTGATGATGCACGTTTAGCTACCAATACTATTGGGCTGGTGATAGGTAAATCGTCAGTTTCTTTTACTGGAGATATAATGCCTTGTTCAAGGAGATTGTCTAAGTGATGACGCAATATCTCACGCTTCTGAGGAGAAAGTCTGTATGGTTTATGGTGTTTGCCAACTGCGTCTGGTTTAAGTGTTATTTTATGCTCAACAACAGTTGTATATCCCATGTCAGGGTTATCCTCTGTAACAAAAATATCGATGTTATCATGTATGCACTCGGCAAGTTTATGTTGTTCCGATTCCGTCAAATTGTCAGAAATGTTAAACTGATCTTTCAATTTTCCTAATTGTTCTTCAGTAAATTGTGGGAATGTCTCCTTTTTATCAATAAGTTCAATATTTTGTACAATAGGTCCATTATCAGCATACGGTACATAACTATACTCTGAACTTAATGTCGAAAATTCAGCAATAGTTTTACCCTTTGGAATAACAATAGCTTGACTTGTTGTATTCAAAATTCTGATGGGGACTTTATGCGTAATTGATACTGTAACAAGTGTCTTGCCAACCATTAACCCTTTGTTCAAAACATAATTAGCATTAGAACACACACCATTTAGTCCATGTGGTACATGATCCGGTACTCGACCCCAAACTAATATTTCGGTATTTGGTTCAATTTTTAAACGTTTAGCTGCTTGTACCTTTGCTGATTTGATGTTAAATGTGTTATTGCTAAAGTCTAGCACAATGTTATTTTCCTTTAAAAATTCGGTTCCGAGGATCAATGGATGAGATGTAAATGGTAAAATATAAACGTCTATCTCACGCCTTCCTTGCGGCACTTGTATCACTATTTTTGCCACACCAAAAACTTCAACAGTATTATTATTTGCTAACCGAATTTCATGCTTTACTTGTTCAAACGATAGTTTAAAATATTCCGGTAGCTCATTAAATAGATCCTTTTACATGACACAAATAGAGCTGCCAGTGTCTACTAAAGCGGCTACTTGCAAATTATCAAATGAAACTGGTATGTACATAAATGAAGATTTCTTTGTACTATCAAAGTTAATATTGGCACTTTCGTTGGTGTTCCCGGTGGATTGTGCCTGTCCATCGGGTTCTAGTGGTTTCCCGGTTTATATGCTATTAGCACCTTACATGCCAGAGCCTCGTGTCCATTTTGCTTGCACAACTGACATACTACACTGTTTGTTACAGATCCGACACCTATCCAGTTACAGTAATTTCGAGTATGGCCAAGTGCTTTACAATTAAAGCATTCAATCTGTTTATCAGACTTCCTTTCAGATTGAAATGATGGTTTAGTATTTGGGTTATCATTGCGTTTTTGATCATGGCGTGAAAGTACTAAATCAGACAGAGCTTTGACCTGTATTTTCAATTCGTCTATTTCCGATTTAGAAGAAGCAGAAGCTGCAGGGGAAGGTTGTGCCTGTTTTGAAACAATATCTGTCAAATGTTTGATTTGGCTCTTTAACTCGTCAACAGTCGGGTCCGCAGATTCTTTAACTTTTTGATCTGTCTTAGGTTTTCTATTGACAGGTGTGATTGCATTGATTGAATTGGAGTGATCCCTATACCCACAAGCCTCTGCCATTTTGGCTGAAGCCAAGGCAGTTTGAGTGTCTATGGGGTGTCCAGCTCTGACAAAGAACGCCATTTTGTTTGGTAGTCCACTGATAAATTTTGCCATAACTTCGTGTTCGTGTTTTTGAAGCAGTATACCCTTATCAATTACACTACTGTAGAAATCCTCCAAATTTTGTCCTGGTTGCAATATTAGATTGTGAAAAAGCTCACTTTCCATCATTACTTTGGAGCTTTGCCAGTTAAAGTTGATATATTTCTCTTTAAAAAGAACCAAAATAGTGTCCCATGAACGTTTAGCTTCATCACTCAACGTTGAAAACCACGATAGAGCTGGTCCATGCAAATGAAGGTGGAATGCGGCAATGCGCCGTTTGTCAGATATATGAAGTTCATTTAATATGGCATAAGACTCAAATTCGGCGAGGAATTGTTTGGCGTTATCCTGAGGATATCCATTAAATTCCCTACATTTTCCTAATTTATCCATTTTAGAAGTAGATTTATGAGAAACAGGCGTATTAGGAAATGGTATGTCAGTATTACTTAAATTTACTGCAGGAACAGGTGTAGACTCTATAGGCTGTAACGGAAATTGTAAATTTTGGATTTTTCTGGGTAAGGTATGTTCTAAATTATATCCACTTACGGGGATATCTGTAAACTTTCTCAATATTGGTTGTGTATTAACAGAAGTTGAAGTATGATGTTCACGAAAAGGGGTCTCAGAATACTTGTGTAATATCGGTGGCGTGATAGAACCAGAACTGTTATGTGCACGAAGTTGGTGAAAATCTAGAAAAGTAGGAGAAAAAATAGAGCGGGTTTCTGAATTTGTGTCTTCCGGTATATCGTCGTCAATATCGGATAATGTATGTTCCTCTAAATCAGAATGATCAGGATTCGGTAATTTATCCCAATCGAAAGATGAATCACTCATTGTATTTCAATAAAAATATTCCGAAAAGTGTTGGAAATGCAATCATTGCCAACTACTTGTTATCAATTATGCTAATGAACATGGCAAAATAAAACACACGGACATATATTAGCATGTTATAAATCAATCACCTGGTCACACCATAAATTCGTATGAAAAAAAAATACAAATTGAAACAGAAAAATTGTTCCGACAACACTCCATATATTGAGATATTAAAGCACGATATATGTAAGACTTAAATTTGGCTTATTCCAACTAAACAATCACTGAATGTCGGACACTCTATGATACATGAAGAAACTAAATTAAACCCTGCTATACACCATATGTCACAGTAATGTGCAAGTAAAAGCTTACTAGTACTACTGAAGATATAGGACTATTCATATGTTGGAAATGCAATCATTGCCAACTATATGTAGTTCGGATATAGAACGAAATGCAAGGCAAATAAACACATTTAAATGTAATCAATTTAATAGCAATCTTTATGAATCAAAATAGTAAGTCTGATTAGCCAAAGTTTCGCTAAAACTTCTTTGGGGTGTACGCCGTCTCTATAGTGACGAAAATCACAGGAAAAACGGGCTGGTGCATTTCGATAACGTTTGGTTTCTTTCTGTAAATCCTCTGAAAATCTGGGTGAATAAACATTTAGGAGACGATTCGTATCATCGATATATAGGTTTACGGCTTTTATTTGCTGTTGTAATTCATAATCGTCTGCTTTAAATTGTTCGATTTTATCACCAAAATTGTGGTACAAGTTATGTTCATAAATGGAAAAGAACGGAATGTGTAAAAATACCAGTTTTACTTTATTTTCGAATTGTCGGGTAAAATGATATATTTCTTTCAGTTCCGAAATCAAATTATTCACAGAAGAATTGTTATTTGAAGCCAAGTAAATGAAGTCACCCCGTTTCTGAGCCAAATTACAAGTTCCGACCCAAACATAAAGCGTAATTTGAGTTAATGAATCCAATTCGTGCTCCAAATTATCCTGTAGAAATTTTAGTCTATTGCCCGCTGTCGCTCCAGGTGCACTCCAAAATCTGATAAATGATTCAGGGTTGACTCGGACTTGATGTTGCAAATTAAAGCCTTTACTATCACTGAGTAATACAGGGACTCTGGAGGGTGCCAAAAGCGGTGGAAGTCTTAATTTTTCAATTTGGTTGCGTAATTTTCTCTCCGACGGCATATATAAATGTAATGTCAACAATGAACGAATATTTCCAAAAACAGAATAATGTCCAATCTAGGGCCGGGGAGGGTAATCGGTTTATGCACAGTAGTATGTAAAAATAGAAATACACAAATATTTTCAGTCAGAATTTCAAATAAAGCATTTCCACAGCAAATTTGAGGTTCTCCACCATGTGATGTAGCTCCGGTAGGCCGAAAATTAAACAGAATACCTTCCTTTAAAACATAATTGTATTTTACGACTGCACATGTGCTCCTTCCTGCACCATGACAAAAACGAAAGAGAGCGAAGGGAGGGAGTAAGCACCGAAACTTTCCGGAACATAAAGTGTTTCCGGAAAATTATATTAACGTACCCGGGACTTCACCAACCAGAATATAGGAATATAACAATAGTTTATGTGCTTTTCTGTGATTTTTTTCTTTAGAAAACAAATATGTTGCATACATGTACCTATGTTCAATTACACCAAAGATTCAGTGTGGCACATAACAGATTCCAGAATTTTAAAACAAGAATTAACCCCCACAAGGATAATCCGTATTTTATGAATTGTCACGTTTGTGTGCAAAAACCGTACATGATATCGTCAGTGAACAAATTTCAAAACCTACAAAAGGTGAGTATACAATTACAGAAGAAAATGATGATAATTTTACCTTTAATTATGACACAGTGCAGTGGATAAAGATTGTGATAAGTGTACTTGTAGTTTCTTTGGTTATTTACTCATTTCCCTGTTGACATATGCTACAGGTAAGCTAACTAAGGGTTACGAGTCATCAACAGATCTGTGATTGACACGGATATGTACTTACATTGAAGTCTTAAATGTTAAGAGAAATGTTTAAGGACCTTTGTAGAGAGAAACTTCAGTCTTCAAAATATTTGACAATGTCTATGGTCCAATTTTAGCATTTAATAAAGCTTTATTATCTATAGCTGACAGAACAATTCCTAAAACATCTGCAAGTCCAGAACAACAAAGTAAACCATAGTTTACAGACGACTACGACAAAGTTATCGATGCTCGTAAAAAAAGCTGAAAGGCGATTTAATAAACATCCTACGTCGAATAATTTCAGCAACTTTCATATTTGCCAAGCCAAAATCTTGAAGAGTATGCAAAAAAGTCCGACAAACATCTTGGCAAAATTTTGTCTCTAAATTGAACTGTCATACACCAGTGAACAAGGTCCGGAAGATGATATAGAAAATTAAAGGTAAAAGGTCGAATGCAACTGTAAAACATCTAAAGGACGGTGACAACATTCTTTCCCCGAAAAAGATATATCTGATAAAATAGGGGGAACTTTTGCAAAGTATTCCTCTTCCAAAAATTAGAAAGATGTTTTCTGCCGCTATAAAGATAAAAAAGAAAAAAAAAAACTATATTAAATTTCAATTCTAAAAAACAGTGAAATTTACAATATACTATTTTCTCTTAACGAATTTTTCAAAGGCCCATGATAAAGCTTGCGGCCCTAATATTACCAGTTGCTAAAACACTTACCAAATTCTTCCTTACAAGCCTTATTAGATCTTACGAACAACATCTGGGAATCTGGAGATTTACTATCCATATGGAAGCTTGCAACAGTTGTTCCTATCCCAAAACAAAACAAGGATCACACTGATCCTTCCAATTATCGCGCGATAGCCTTGACTGGTTGTGTCTGTAAGACCATCGAAAGGATGGGCAATGACCGCTTTGTTTAGTTTCTGGAGTCCACTGGACTCTTGGTCAATAAAAAGTGTGGTGTTCGACAGGGTCGTAGTACTCTCTACTATCTTGTTCGATTTTAAAGTTTTATCAGAAACGTCTTTGTAAAGAACGAACATATGGTGTCTATTTCTATTTAGAAAAAGCTTATGACACCACATGGAAGAATGGTTGAAAGGTCGACTCCCAAATTTTATTTCTAACTTT
>JAOXYI010345957.1:0-10223 GCA_028566495.1 Lithophaga antillarum
AATTAAAAGATCAAAATGTTTCGGACGGACAAGAGGATTCAAATATACCTCCGCCTTAATAGGCGAGGGTATAAGGGTATAAAAAACACGCCAAAAAGAAGAAAGATGTAAAACAATATAATTGTATAACTGTATGTGTATTCATTGCAAATATGTATGTTCTCATACTAAAAGAAAAAATAATATGTGTTCGGAATTACCTCTCCAAGCGAAATGGAGTATATTATATCAAATATAATAAATGTGTTTAACATCGTAAAACATCCAGAAACAAAACAGATATGAGGGTATTTGTTGTTATTGCAGTTGGCAAAGGAAAGTCTAAATTTCAGTTTTACCAACAATGAACAATTTTCTTTCCTTTTGGGGTTATTATTATTTTGGAATAAAAAGACGTATTTTGATCTGGAATGTGTTCAATGTTTATCCATTCAGTTAGATTCTCCTTATCATCCCTTGATTGTATTGTATTAAAGAATGCTATATTATATCATTCTTTAATATAATATAATATAGACAATCAGCCATGCTGTCCATACCATGCCATGCTTTCAACTGGTAATGACAGGACTTCAAAAGTTAAGCATTTCATCAGGTTCCTCAAGCATTAGAAAAAAATCTGAATTTCTCGATTTATTAATCGATGTCCGACAATTTTTGCTTGTGTTTGTTTTTTATGCCAGAACAGTGAAAATCTATCAGGCAGCTAACACAAAGCAAAGAAAAACACAGCTTTAGCCTGACAAATCTTCAAACAAAGGTAATCAACCACCTCCGAGCAATCTATATACATTTCTTGTTCAACTTTGACCACTCCCACCTTTTTTCTCAAAAATTGTTCAGTACGATTTGTCTTTACACCCGACGCTTAGTCCCCATCTGCCCAGACAGAATATTCAGAGTAATGTTTCAGATATCAATCGAGGCCACCTGCATATAAGCTATCCCCACTATGGTGAAAATAGACATACCGTGTAAATATGCACGAGGGAAAATAATGGCAAACAGAAAATACGTGTTTAACGTCCTATATAGAAAACAAGAATGAAGGTAGAATGCGCCAGTTTTCTTTGAGATATATAATTATTTAAAATGGAAAATATTCCACTTCTGAAAACACTCCATTTATGTTCTCAGTCATGTTCTCGTTTTCAGTAAAAATCGTATTTCCCCAAACCCTGATGTCAAAGCGAAGCATGCGTAATTAGCAGGATCAGGGACTGGCTTACTGAGGCTAACCCGAAGCTACGATATGTAGCAGGAGTATAATGTTTATCACCCGTCAGTCGATCAGTCAGTGTGGACACTTGTAACAATTCAGATCCACAGATATAGATGAATTCTGCAGGAAGTACAATACTATATAGACACTCAGTCATGCAAATGTAAAATGGTGCATAATCTTTTAATCATACCAATGTATTTATTTCCTTCTTCACTTCGAATTCGTAGTTTATATGCTGTTAATATTTCCAAGAAAAAAAGTAGAAATCTATTCGGCATCTTGTAGTCGTTCTGTTTGGATTACATTCTCATCATTCTTTCGAAAATTAAAGTTGTTCGTATCAATGTCATTCTGTCCTGATGTCGTTCTTGTTTATACAAGTTTAGACCCCACTCCACTAGAATCCTGGATCTTGTACTTGTACACTATTTTTGTAAATCAGGTTAAAATGTACATGTACTGTTTTCATTACCTTTCCCAGAGAATTTGTCAATTCACTGCTTCCACAATGGTCTGTTTTTTTTATATTTAATATATCCCCTGGATGTCTTTAGAATAACTGTTGTATCTCAAAGTTCCGTTTATCAAGCAGCAGAGTTATTTTATTGTACGAGAACAAAATTGGAATGCTACCATACGCTTATAGATTTATTTTTGTTTGTATGGGACTTTATGTCACTGTCAGTAAGTTTTCATGTATACCATTGGAAGGTACACCATGTCCAGTTACCATTGGAAGGTACACCATGTCCAGTTGCCATTGGAAGGTACACCATGTCCAGTTACCACTGGAAGGTACACCATGTCCAGTTACCGTTGGAAGGTATACTATGTCCAGTTACTATTGGAAGAAGCCGAAGTACCCGGTGAGAACCATTGATGTTCAGCAGGAAAACTGGCAATCCTGGTAAGTAAAGATTGGAGTCTACCACACCTCGCGTCGAGTCAGGCTCGAAATCACAACGACTGAGATCTTAAGAACCCCCCGTGATCTATAGAAAATTGGCCTTACTACCTGTACTGATCTGCCACCGGGGCCCTTACTTTCACAGAAAACCCAAGATAACAATGTTTACATAATGATACGTTCCACTGGATTGTAATAATAACTGTTTACTATTATTTCAGAGCTGAGTTGTGCGGTACTTCACTTACCTGGAGTTAATAGACATGATGGGTGTTCGATGACTTCAAGTACTCTGTACAATGGAACAACTGTTAAGGCCTTGTTGGAGTAGATGCGTTTTTAAAATGTTAGCAAATACATTTTGATCAATATCATTAACCCATTAACACCTGTCTTCTACCCTTGAAATTGCCCAAAATTCTGAAAACTGTCGAGGAGGAGCTAAGTAGTATTATCATGGCTACCATATGTTTTACTGTTGAATATTTGTTTTGACACTAATGGAGGTATACAAGAGTATACAAGAGTAATTATCAGAACAAAAAATGAAGGTGGAATTTTGAGCTGTATATGTACTGTTTTATCTAACGAAGTTGACGAACACCTGTCTGCTCCTGAGGCCGATCATTTTACTTTTTGAATATCGCCTATCAGTTCAAGAAGTCGTTTTAGCTTGTCAAAATTTATCAAAAATACCATGTCGATAAGATGTTTTGGTATATCTCCTAAAAGCTAGTGTGTTTAGTTTAAACAAACGACAAATTGACTATTGAGAGACCCATTCAATATGTTATAATTTATAACATTCTACAATATTATAGACTTCTCAAGTACTGTTTTGAATTTTAAAAAAAAAGTCTTTTTACAAGTTACAATAAAAACAATCGCTTAAAAAACTTATATTTTCATTTGAGCTCGTTTACTAGAAACAAATTCTTGTTACCAGTACATGATGCTACACATAATACCATATAAATTAAATATTAATTTCTATGCTAAATGTTGTAGAATTTATAAGACCGTTCAATCTTCTGCTGTCAAATCTGTAAGCTCTGTTTCTTAACAGACACATAGTACAATTTAGTACATGTGTACTATAATAATCAGAGTGACAGGATTTTACAACCGAATTTCCTATTCCAAATGCTATTGTCAGCATTATGTTTTTGCAGGTCATTTTTTGATATTATCGTCACCATTCAAAGCATTTCAAACTAACCAATCATATTCAAACATGCCGAATTTGCTGCGTTCTTAGCGTTTTTCTGGATTAACTTTCATCAGGAACGCTCAGAGCCAAAAGTTAGGAAAGCCAAAGATGTATAAATACAGTACCAATTCTAAACTTCAAAACCCAGGTCTATAAATCGCAATGTATCTAAAGTGCCAGTTATTAATATGTGGAGAACAAACTTTGATAATATGCAGTATTCACTCAATTAATTTCCTTAGCAGACAAAATCCAGTTCATTACTTTTTCTGATGAGTGTTTGTGCATTATTTATCGTCATAAGCGTTCGAATCAATAGACTTAAGGCTTTACTCAGCCTCGGCATTCTGAAGCTGATGTGTTTCTCCGTGTCGTTTTTAGCTATTATTGTCACCCTACAAAGCATTTCAAACTGATCAAGTACCAATACTAGGTCTATAAACAGCCACAGATCTAAAGCAACCCTTATTAATATGAAGACAACAAGCGTTGATAATATGCAATATTCACTCAAATTAATTTCTTTGATAGACAAGATCCGGTTCATTACTTTTTCTGGTGAGTGTTTGTGCAGTATTTATTGTCATTTGCTTTCGAATCGATTGACTTTACATAGTAGGGGTTTTCAAATTTATTACTTGCTTTACTCAGCTTCGGCATTCTGACGCTGAGTTTCCATTGCGATTTAATTCAATTTCACAGAAGCAATATTCTGAACTGCGCGAAAATAGATTTATTACAGCTTATTTCTATGTGTTTCACAGAAGCATTGACATGCTTTTAGTTAACGGCTTCATTATGATACTATTGGAAAGCTTTAGTCTTTAAAAACAGTGTTGTATTTGAGATTATCAGCGAAGTCGCTGTAAATCTGACATTAGAAACAGGTAAATATAAGCACTGGGTAGAATAAATGTCAATTAGTCTTGATAGACTATTAAATTAAATATTTAATTGTCGATTAAATCTTTAATATTTTCAACTGATTTAATCGTCAATTAACTTGTAATAACTATTAGTTACTTGACTTTTGTGTAACTCGGTATAGGATTATTTTATATCACAAACTGTTTACAATGTGTACAGCTCACTGCATGGAGTAAAGATTAATACGAAACAGATCTAGCGAACTCATTCGAAACTTCAAAATGTAGGGTAATGGATATTTATAAAACAAGCTGCGATAATATGAAAGTAGACAGCAGAATCGAGGTCGTCATTTGCCAAGTGGTCTAGATAGTTGGTCACATCTATTTGTCTGTAGAACACTGTAGCCTATCACCTTGAAATATGAATTCGCACAAAAAAAAGACTGTACACTCCACTCGAAATTTACACGTTACGTTCTAACAATTGAGAGTCGGTTCATTGTTTTTGTGAATATTCATATTAATTTGTTTTTCAAATCTGTTGAATGTTTCATCCCAGCACAAAATTGTTTTCTTTAATGAAACCTTTTTAATCAGCATCGGCATTCTGATGTTAAATTTCAATTGTGATGCAATCAAATTTAATTTATAAACACCAGTTTGCTAAGAACGAGATTTGTTATAATTAACATCTCTGTATGTAGTAGAATTATCGACAAGGTTTTATTAGTAATACTGACGATACCGAGTGTGGAAACTTCAATGTCTTCAAACTAATTAAGCAAATTGTGTTGAGGTAACTAGCCAAGTCGTTCTAAAATTAGTTCTTGAAATAAACTGAAAAATGACAATTTTATATCTCCGAAACAAGGGACATTGTACACACTCCACATATGGAATTAATCCGATTATTGCACGATCTCATTGCTAGTAATCTGAAGTTAGATTACATTGTATGACCTATTGTACCTCTTTCGAACATAGTCCCTTATCTATGAATATTATAAGTGAAATTAATTTTGGTTATTGATCTCAATTCAGTAACTCTTTGTCCTTTTCTAGACTTTCCCTGTTATTTGGTGGAAATAGTTTCTGACTCGGGTTAGATCCAACGATCTAGCTGTTCTCCATACTCTTTTGAATATACTTATGCTGTGCATGTTACTGGAGGGAAATAATTTTTTATTCCGACTCATATCAAATGCCTTCGATGGACTTGTTGTCCACGCCCTGGTATACGTCTGTATTTGGTTATCAAATTTTTATGTTTTTTATATTTTCAGTTTACTACGTATGAAATAGACAGTTAATCTTCCAGTGCGCTTGATTTTCGTTCAGGCCTATTTTGGAAGAATTCTGCAAAAGAAAGTCAGCTTTCCAGTATGCACAAAAACTGTAAGTCAAATACATTTATTGCTATTTTGTTTAATATTAAGTAAGATATCCTTTCGCGTTTATAATGCATGTAGTTAATCTGATTGAAAAAACTACATCAGTAGTCAATCGGCAATAACCGAAGCGAGTAGTCAATCAACCATAACTTATACAAATGATTATGTCACATGAGCGTCCTAATATATTTTTAGTGAAATGTCAGCGTTCTACGTAAGTTTTATATAACATACTTCACAAGCAAAAAAGTAACCGATTTAAAATTCAACTTTTTTGTCATTATTTGCATGCCTTGTTGGACATTAAAACTGGAAGAGAGTGAACAGTACAGCTGTATGATATGCTGAAGTCTGCATCGTGCCAATATTCGCTAAATCAGACAAAACCTTGGAATATTGGTATAACTGAAACGGCTAGGAATCAAGGTATTACAGCATCATTGATTGACAGATCGAAAGTACGCAATATTCAGTAAATTAATTTCCCTACTAGACATGAGAGTCGGTTTATTATCTTTTTCTGATGAGAGTATATGCAATTTACCGTAGCTCTAAAAATTTATATTAACTTTGTTACTTATTTACTTAGCTTTGGCATTCTGACGCTAAATTTCCAATATGCTTCAATCCGATCTCATTTTATAAAAAAGTATATCAGAAAAACAATGAAATTTATGGTTCCTTGGTATTATCTCATCTATGCTTGAAAAATAACTGATTCTTTGGAGACTGTATAATCTCACATCTGTTAGGAAGGAGAATCGACAGTTTTTCTTTCACAGTGTTATGACGCTACGTTTTGGAAGCCTATGTTAGAGAAACGTAGCTCAGTCATTCTTAAATCAGCCAACTGAGATTGGTAAAATAAGGATCATTTCACAAACAACATACATTTCGGACGATAAAATGATAGAGATAAATAAAATCCTACATGATCTCAGTGTTTGCAACCTACAATTAAACACTCACTTCCAGCACTTCCCATCATACCCTAACAGCGCTATATATTCATTGTCTCCTTTCGATTAAGAAATTGTTATGAATGTTATTATAAGTGGCCTATAGCATTATCAAAATTGAAGAAAAGAGTGTGTTACAGATACAGCATTTCCTTGTCAAGGTTATACAACTTGAATTTTAATTTCTTTAGCAAGACTGCGTACATTTGTAGGGGGATAACTGAAAGTAACTGCTCAAGAAGCTAGACTTACGGTGAACAATCACGAAATTGTTGCACGACCATATGGAGTTTCCCTATTTTAGCTGTTCCAGATATGTTCCCTTTGGAAAAGAATACGAAAATCACTTCCTCTAGAAGTTTGGGTTGTTCAAAGTATTTTTCAACGAATATTTTTGTATATTAATTGTCTCCTGATCAATTATATACAGGAACAATATATTGGAATCATAAATCAATCTCTTCTTACGTAATGTTTAATTCATTTACTTGCCTGACGCAACGAAATGAAATACTTGGAATTTCCCTTTTCATAATTGAATCAGACCTGTTGTTTGAAATAACGTCGTTAACTCTGAAAGTTTAAATAGCATTTCCTGGTAGAGATCTTGTAATTCGTGGCACTGATACAGACAAGACAAGTAATAAAGTGAAAAATGCATTCAAGATAATAAGAATAATTAATCATAATTATGTCGAATATGAAAGTCGAATTCCCACACGGACCATAGCTAATAATAGTTCCAATAATTGTCTTACGTCATTTTTCAACGACCAGTTTCAGTCTTATTGGCATTTTACACTAACAAATTCTGCAAATCAATTAGGGTATGTTCCGTAATGCCCACTACTTAAAGTGTTACGTAACACAAATTTACATCAACTAATTAACCGATGAAAAATGCAGAAGTCCCTACAAATACTAGCCAGTTGCTTTGAAGTTTGTGATAACTAACTGACTAGTTACAAATAGAAGCTATAGTCAAAACAAACTGCAAGAGCTGTTGATCTCGATACTTATTTCTTACCGAAACCAACATATTGTTGTTATTGTTTGATTGATTGGCTGATTGATTGAAGGAAACCTGAGTAACCGAAGAGTCACAAACCTTTGTGTAATAATTTACATTCAAGGATAACTGCAATTACTCAGTAGCATTATACGCTTGATAATAATATCGACTGCTGTCAGGAAAATACCTCAGCAGCTACTTCATTGAGTCCAGTTTGCACTGGGGAGGAAGCCGGTGTACCCGGTGAGAACCACTGACGTTCGGCACGAAAACCGGCAATACCTTGCCTATTAGGGTTGGAGTCGAACACACCTCGCTTCGAGCCATGCCTGTACAATGACACAATTGTTACGGTCCTGTTTTAGTAAAAGCATTTTTTTTAATGAAATATTAGCAAACAACATCAACCCAATGACACCTATATTCTACCCTCAAAATTTTCTAAAATCCTGAACAGTGTGAAAAAAGTTTAGTAATATAATCATGGCTACCATATGTTTTCTCGTTGAATATTTGTCTTGAAACAAATGGAGGTATACAAGGGTATACAAGAGTAATTATCACAACAAAAAATGAAAGCGAAATGTTGAACTGTATATGTACTGTTTTGTCTAACGAAGTTGACGAACACCTGCCTGCCCCTGAGGAGGACCATTTTACTTTTCTGAATATCGCCTATCAGTTCAAGAAGTCGTTTTTGCATGCCAAATTATCGAAATTACTGTGTCGATAAGATGCTTTATATTTTCTGAATTCCAGTTTATTCAAGCGCCGTGTTTAGTTTAAACAGAAGACAAATCGACTATTAAGAGACTCATTCAGTATGTTATAATTCATAACATTATGTAACATTACATTCTCAAGTATTGTTTAAATAAAAGGTTATGTCAATATACAATGAAATACCGAAACTTATACGTCGATTTCAGCTCATTTGCTAATAATGAATTCTTGTTTCTCAGATATCATGTCAGATATAAAACTGCACAAATTTATATTAAAGTTTATGCCTGATATTGTATATTAGTATGATAGTTCAATCTTCTGCCGTCAAATTTGTAAGCTTTGTTTCTCAACAGACATAAAGTATAATTCAATACTATACTAATCAGAGTGGAAGGATTTTACAACCGAATTTTCTATTGCAAATGCTGTATTCAGCATTATGTTTCTCCATGTCATTTTTTATATTATTGTCACCATTCAAAGCATTTCAAACTGATCAAGCTACCAGTTCCAAAGGTCAAAAGCTAGATCTATAAACAGCAATGGATCTAAAGCGCCAGTGATTAATATAAAAACAACAAGCTTTGATAATATGCAAGATTCATTCAGTTAATTTCTTTAGAATACAAGACACCGGTTTAATACTTTTCTGATGAGTGTTTGTGTAGTATTTATTGTTATTTGCGTTCGAATCAATTGACTTTACATGGTAGGGATTTTTTAATTTATTACCTGGTTTACTCAGCTTCGGCATTCTGTCGCTGAGTTTCCATTTCGATTTAATCCAATCTCACAAGAACAATATTTGGAACTGCGCGCAAATAGATTTATTACAATTAATTTCTCTGTGTTTGGCAGGAGACTTGACATGCTTTTAGTTAATGGCTTCATTATGATGCTATTGGAAAGCTTTACTCTGTAATAATAGTTGTATTTAAGGTTAATTACTAGACAAGTTTATGTTAATCTGACATTAGAAACAGGTAAAAAAATCAGGACTGAGTTGCACAAATGTCGTTAGTCTTAATAGACTATCAAATTAAATATTTAAAAGTCGATTAATCTTTAACATTTTCAACCGATTTAATCGTCAATTAACTTTTAACAAACTATTAATTAATTTTACTTTTGTGTAACCTGGTCCAGGATTATTTTGTATCACAAACTGCTTACACTCTATACACTAAGCTCACTGTATGGGGTAAAGATTAATACGAAATAGATCTAACAAACTCATTCCAAACTTCAAAAATTAGGGTTATGGATACTTAGAAAATAAGCTGCGTGAAAGTAGACAAAAAATCGTGGTCCTTGGTTCGCCAAGTGGTCTAGATAGTTGGTCACATCTACCGTTCTGTAGAACATTGTAGCCTATCAGCTCGAAAATGCGAGTTCGCACAAAAAAGATTACAATTGCAGTTTACATGATAAGGTGTAATAAATAAGAATCGGTTCATTGTGTTTGTGAATATTCATCGTAATGTGCTTTCGAATCTGTTGAGCGTTTCATCGCAGCACAAACAATTTTTTTATTACCTTCTTTAATAAACCTTTTTAATCAGCATCGGGAATTCTGATACTAAATTTCGATTGTGATTCAATCAAATCTCATTTATAAACAAAAGTTTGCTAAACAACGAGAATTTTGATAATTAACATGATATCTGTATTTGGCAGAATTATCGACAAGGTTTTATTAACAACACTGACGATACCGAATTTGGAAACCTTAATGCCTTCAAACTAATTAAGAAATTATATTGAAGTACTTACCCAGATCGTTCTGAGATTAGTTCTTGAAATGAACTGAACAAGGACAATCTTGTATCTCCGAAACAACCATATATGGAATCAATGCGAGTATTGCACGATATCATTGTTAGTAATCTAAATTTGCTTATAGACCTATTGTACCTGTTTTTTC
>JAOXYI010346068.1:0-10223 GCA_028566495.1 Lithophaga antillarum
ATATTTTTGGTCTCGAGCGTACCTGATGAAGGTTACTCCAGAAACACGTGTCGTGCGCACTGAAATTGGTATCATACATTTATTTATTTCATGAATACATATAGTTTTTCTTATAATTAATTCATGAATACATAATAATGATATACACGATCAAAAAATACATTTTGACAGCTTTATGAAATCCTACTTTAATTTTAAGATAGATTTAATTCATGCAACTTGCCAAGTTTGTTACTTCATTTTTTCCGAAATAAATATAACATTTTCTTTTGTATTAGATAAATAGATGTGACTTAAAAGCTAACTGATATATAAGAATTACGAATTGTTTTAGTGCTAAACAAAATGTTTTGAGAAGTATCTAACTAGTTTGTCGGATTCGTGTAATTCGGTATTACAGTATCCTTGGTTCAGTCGTAACGATTGCTTTCTTGAATATCAGTACTCTCATAACTTAATTATTTATAATTGTTTGTTGTTTATATAACTTTTAAAGTAATTTTTAATAGTTGTAAATAAATACCTGGAAAGCCGCTTTTCAGTCGATCTTCGCAGATTCTTTCCATCACAGAATTTGCATAGCCATAATTTGATTGACCAGCATTACCACGCCCACAACTGACAGAAGAAAACACTACAAACCAGTTCAGGGATTTGTAACATCTAGTCCTAGTAAGTTTGTCCAAATTAACTGTTCCAGAAACTTTTGGTTTGTACACAGCATTAAAGTCTTCTTTTGTCATATTTTCTAGTAATTTATCTTTTACAACCTGAAAATATTTGGCAAAAATATATGTCAAACAGAAAATTACCGTCGTGTTTGGACTATTAGAAGTAAAAGAAACAGTCATTTTTTTCAAATTATCATTGCTTAATTTGAAAATGTATTAAACTGTAACTCATACTTCAAATTAATGGACATTTGAGTTATCTCAAGTGCCTTGGAGTACTATTACTAAAAACTGTTAATATTATTCATATAAACGGAGAGTTTTAATTATTCGAAGCTTCTTTAGACCTAAATCTTGTTTCAAATGAAATAAGAAAATGTCACTAATTACACCTGTCATAGCTAAATGCTTGGCCCATATTTATTGATTTCTTAATTAGTTTTATAGCCAACTTTTCATTAGACACATATAATATTGATATATTTACACTTACCATTGGTGAATGGAATACACCCCCCAAACATGACACATATTTTCTGATTTATTAATTTGTTCTACAGACTCCTGTTAATCGGAAACATCTAATGGTGATATATGTATACTTACCATTGCTAAATGGAATACTCCCCCAACAGGGGCCATATTCGCTGATTTTTCAATTAGTTCTACAGCTTCCTCTTCATCAGAAACATCTAATGACAAAATATGTACATCTGCTCCTCTTTTTCTGAATTTCTCTATCTTTTTTATTTGATAACCTGTCTTTATACCAGATCGTGATGTTAAGATGAGGTATTTCGCTCCCTTTTCTATTAGCCACTGACTTAATTCAAGTCCAAAGCCTCCAAGACCTCCAGTAATAACATAGGATTTCCGTGGATCACAGTAGGTTCTGGGTACTGCATATATAGGTTGTGCACTGTCAATACTAGTACTATCATTTACCTAAAACAATAAAAAACGTGAAAATTTTAAATGCTATCGTTTCGGAGAATGTAGTTTCATTTACTCATTTTGAGTATTAAAAGGCATTCCAACGTCAGTTTTCGTCGTTTTCCATTTGCCGAAGTCTGGTACATCCGTGCCGTAAAATAGTACGTGCGATAAAATGAAAAAGTACAAAATACACTGAATTCTTGTAATGGGTACGTAACATTATACATAAAAAAAGAAAGGAAGAACTTGACCCTTCTAAGCAGAGAATTACAAACCCTCCTACCAGTTGGGGTCTAGAATACTGCTAGTTGCTATCAAAAACATGGCTTACTCATTACAATTCATGTAAATTGTTTTTATATTATTTTTTAACTATTTGTATTCATCTATAGCTGTTAATTATAAAATGTTTTCCAATAAATGAGCATATGACTATAATTAAAGCTCTTTTATTTCTGCGTATTAGGGAAATGCTGTTAAACCAAAAAAAACATTATATTAATATAACCATAAGAATTAAATTATTGCCACAAAGTACTGGACACAACAATATCTTTCTATTAAATACAACAAAACACACGAAAAGGAAGATAGAATTAGGAAAAAAGTTTACAAGTAACATATCCATAGGACCAGACAAGACTGTTGTTAACAAAGGATCAAATAAACACAAAAGAGGAAGTAGAATACAGACACAACACTCAAAACTAAAGCTAGGGCAATACGAACTTCCATAAATAAAGAAAGTGATATCAGGTACTCTAGAATGGTAAGCATGTCCTGCTTCATATGTGACATCTGTCGTATTGACCAGTGTACAAAAACTGGTAACAAGTCGTAATCAGGTATGGAGAACGGATAATGATCACGATACTAGAAACATGTCCACAATCAACCGAGATACATAGAAAAAGGTAATAAAGTTATGTATACTAATTTCTTGCTTCACGTCATATACCTGAGACGTTCTCTCAAAATCTTTCTTTTTTCGAACGGTTCATTAATTATTTTTTTCATTACGACTACTTGTGTTAGAAAAAGATACAATAGTTTCAAATTAATCAGTACATGTACTATAACTAGGTCATCGAGTGTTAAGTAATATGTACAAATCATAATATTACTTGACACAGGTGGACAACTCAAATCTAGGATCTATGACAAATATGACAATTTTAGTTTTCCTATCGTTAACTTCCCTTTCCTGAGCAGTAATATATCCTCTTCCCCGGCATATGGAGTCTACGTATCTCAGTTGAGATGCTATGCCAAAGCCTGTTCTAACTACAAGGATTTCTCTGATAGGAGTATACTTCTAACCCAAAAAACTACTCAAGCAAAGATATAAGGAAGAAAGGTTGAAATTTTCACTTCGCAAGTTTTACGGTCGCCATCACGAGTTGATCGATTGGTATAATATTTCAGTGTCTCAAATTGCTGCAGATGTATTTTCGTTATCTTAGATCCTACACGTGTCCATTTGTATTTTAATACCGAATGTGTCATGTACCTTTTTTGTGACCTTGATACCGGATATGATTTTGGGGTTGCTTGACGGGTGATGCATGCATAGCAGAAGATGCTTACCCTGTCGACGCACCTGGTCTCACTTCTCGAGTTTATGCAATCCCAGCTGTTTGTACCCTTGTATTTGTCACCTTCAGTTGACTCGTTCGAACTGATTGTGGTATACTTCTTTTTATATTTACCACACACGATCCTTATTTTGTTCGACCACTAATTACAGACTGTGTAATGACTATTTAGATTTACCTTGATTAACACTTTTCCAATATGTTTGCCTTGAGCCATGAATCTAAATGCTTCTTCGATTTGTGTATTGGCAAAAACAGTAGACTTCAACGGCTGCACTGTACCAGATCGAATTCCCTCAGTCAGTAATTTCGAAACTTCTAATAGATCATCGTTATCATCATCAAATAGTGCGTCAAACAAAATTCCATGAAAGCTTATATTCTTCAGAAATACTGACATCCCTTAATGAAAAATATGCAAATCATCATTTCAAGTGTAAGAGGCAAGAAAAGGAATACCAATGGGTCTCTAAAAATAAAATTCCCGTTATAAGTCCACTGTAAAAATGACAATAGAAAAGACAAAACTATAATACCATGCGTTACTATGAAATGACGATCTTTCAATATTTCAACAGTAACGGAATGGTAATTTAAATTTCAAAGGATTATGACAGCATTCTTTTTATGGGAAATAAGACATCGAAAGTTTTGTGTGTATGTGTGGTTTTTATGCTTATTTCAGGCCAGCAAAATCTGAAGTTTGCAGAAAAATCCATTGTATACAAGTATTGATTCCGTATCATGAAACTTCACATTGAAATTTTATTGATCTTTCATTTGTCATTTACTCTTTTTATAACATTAACACCGTTAAATATCCTGAAACTAAAACTTTAGTATCTTGTCTAATTTCTCAGTAGGATTAACATTTTTATTCATCATACATGTTTTTTGTAGTATATGCTCCTAAAATGATGTACTTGATATCGCTTTTGTTTATTTGCTATTCAATGCTTAAAAATCAAGCAAAATATTGGTGAAATCTGAACAACTTAGTATTCATGCTATTGTATAAGCCCTTCACCTGTTTTTGCATACATGTAATTTGACTGTATTCTTATTTACTTGAAGGATGACAGCGAACTGAAAAATAACCACCGATGTAATAAAACGGCATATTTTAACGCACACAGATTACCCGTATTATTCTTATATCTGTATATCACAATCGACAAACCGAGGACAATTTATTGGTGATTGGTACTACTGCATGCGTATTATGTGTATACGTAATTACAACATCATATACCAATTAATAGTTCTCGAAATTCAAGAATTTTATATAAATTCAAATGCAATTAAGAAGCAGAAGCAATATTTTTGCAATGGATTTTGTAAAAATGATGGTGCCGGGTTATAATCTAGTTCTTCAAGTTAAAATCTTAGGTTTAGTGCAATTTTATAATTTATGTCCTACACAGATACAGACCAAGGTAATATTGCATATATATTTACCTAAAGCAGTATCATTTGATAAATCAAACTTTCCTATTTCCAAAAAGCGTCCATGTGGCGCTAACACTCTCAGACTAGCCTTCAGTTTTTCTTCTGACAAGGAATTCAGGATAACATCTACACCTGTTTCGAAAATACACTACCAAATGTAATTTCCAACAATAAAGGCCATTCACAAAGATGTGGAGACATGGATAATCTTGACGTAAAGTTATTTGCATCAAATAACTGACACAGGAATCCAGCTAGATATATGTTAAAATTATACCCTGTTTTTGTACACTGCTGCATCTTCCATTTAGGAAGAGACAAAATTCTGTTACTTGTTTTATGATACCCGTTCTCACTCCCGGTTTTGTGTTGTTCGGCGATCTTTTTTTTTTTTTTTTTTTTTTTGAGTACTGATGTACGGACTGTAATTATTTTACATGTTATTGACATTCCACTGTGCCCTTACTTACTTACAATACCTGATTTGAATGAAGACGTAATAAATAAATTTAAGTGTCAATAGCAAAGGAATTTTTCGTCAGATGTGGAATCAATAATTGATTAAGAAAGAATTCAATCATAAAAGGTAGGAATTTCAAATATAAACTATTTTCAATTACAAGCCCATCACTATATTATATCATTCTCTCCAGGATATTATGTTCTTGGAAAGATTTGAAACAACTTTCTTGTACTGCTTTACTAAACGCATTAGCTCCCAAAAATACAAAAAAAACGTCCTTCGCAAAAACTCATTTAAGTACACGATCGAATATTGTTGCAGACCTGATAGGCAAAATGTACAGGGATTATATGGCTGAGATGATTCTAAGTAGCCATAGATACAGTAAAATAAAAAGTACAATCCAGGTGAAACAGGACATCTTATCTTGTCCTATGTATATATAGGTTTGAACTTGACATGTGAGAATGTGATAATATGACCCTATTTTCATTGAGTTCTATCACGGAAAAATTAACAAAGGATTTTATAATCAGTTGTATTATTAGAAATTTTAATGCAAGATCTCTTTCGTTGAAAAAGAGTATAACCTGTCTCTTTTTACTCCTTTTCAACGAAGTAGATCTTGCATTAAAATTTATTTGGATACTAAAATATAATTTTACAGAGAAAATTTGATCTCAGTTGACGAGATTAAGAAACAAAACGAAATCAGGCAACTAACTTTATATAGCCAGAAAGAAAGTAGTTGTCTCCCTTTGGAAAATTATCCATTTCCTATTTTCTGTAAATCACATAAGTTTTGTATTATATTTTAATTTGAAAGTTGGCAACTTTAACACAGTGCATTTTAAAAACTGTTTTTTTAAATGACATTTTAAAAATGACTTTTTTTCTGCTTCAAATGACAATTTTCTGAAAATTTTATCACACCTTTACACTCATTTCAGGTCTGTACATAATACATGTGTACATATGTATTTAGAAATTAAACCATATCCTATCAAATAAGTAGAAAATAAAAAAGTTGTGGTGAGCATAGCTATTATTTCTTTAAATTGACAGGTGAATTGAGTTGTTTTGATCCGACTGAACAAACTGTCATTCTACTGGAAATATATCATACAAGAATGCGTATTACTTTTAATGACAACGGCCCATTGGTTATCTTCTGTGGGTACTTAACCATTCCATCGATTTCATTAAAATATCGCCCATCTTAACCCTCCACTGTATTTTAGTTCAAGAAAACCGTACTAGTATATTTCTCTATAAATACATACATGTTTAACATATGAGGTTATAAGTTCTTGTGGAAACAGGGAAATGTAATATGTTAAATTTTATGCAGATATTGGGGTTTCTACATGAAACATTATTTTTACATCTATGGGTAAAAAAAGAGGATTTTTGCAGGATCTCAAATTGTACGAAGATTATTTTCAAAATTCACAATTTAAAATGCAGACAGTCTAATAAAAACAGTTACATGTATCAACCTATAGCATTTCTACGGAAGAGGTTATTCTTATTCTAATACTTGTACTAATTTTCTTTTCATGCATTTTATAACAGTTCGGTTGTCTGTTTTGGGTTTAATGCCTTTTTTCGGGTAATTTTGAGCTATATAATTCATATCGAATTCATCGTTCTGGTCGATCATCTTTGTTTTACGTTTGTCTAAATCCAGACAACTCATGACCTTAAAAGTTAGAAATCTATACAGAAAAATGTGACTAGAAACCTAAACCCCTTCATCACCGATGCGTATAGTGTTTTGTTAGAGTTATCTGTGCATAAATTAAATATTGTGGTTTAAAATAAATTTTATTACTAGGTCAAAAGTTTAGTTCTAATTAAAAGAGCAGAACTGCTTCATAGTTATGCCTTTTGAGATACCAATTAGTGTACGAAAGAATAATTCATTGTATTCTATCTTTCAAATACTATTATCTTCGTGTTACACTAAATTGAAACGATTATCATTTCAAAGAACCTAACTGTACGTAGGTTCTTTATACAACTGTCTTCTATTTCATTCTTTTATGTTATTGTTGACGGTTGTTTCCTGTTTAGAAATAAGCAAAAAATAAGCTTTTAAGACAATTGTACTGAGTACATATTTTTCAATAAATGTGTTCCTATTTTGTGATTTTGTATCATTAAAGTTTTGTTTTTTAAGTTTCATTGATTTAGTTATTTTACAATTTGCTTATACATCATTTTCATGTTTACTCTGAACTAACTTCTAAATCCGTACCTCTCCCGTTTGTTGCTTCCATTATATCTAGAGTAAAGTCTGTTGACCGCGAACAACTAAAATTGTTGTCAGTCAGCTGAGGGAAACGTTGTTTGAGAAAATGTTTTTTCTGTATCGATCCTACCGTTGTGTAAACGTCACATCCAAGACTATTAGCAATGGCAATGGCAGCCTGACCGACACCGCCACTCCTCGAGTGAATCAGAATCCGATCTCCGTTTTTTATTCTTCCTCTAATTACTAAGGCGTAAAACGCCGTAGCGTATGCCATTGGAACAGTCGCTGCTTCCTCGAGTGTCCAGTCCTCTGGTACTGACCATACACATCTTCTACTGGCCTTAACACTCGTAGCTAAACCCTTAAAAACAACAGAAATATTAGAAATATACGAATAGAACGGTCGCCGACTTCTGTGGTGAAAGACCATCTTTCACTTTCATTTACGGTCATGTTTAAACCCTTAGATATACAAAAATATCCAAGAATATACTATTTAAACAGTCATCTCTTCTTCTAGTTCTAATAATATCAGTAATATTTTGAACAATTACTTGTAAACTCTAGTGCTCAATCACGGGTACACACGATATAATACTTTACTGGACTTTCCAGGAAAGTTAAACCTTCTGTAGCACCACTAAATAAAATAAAACCAAACTTGATTGGTACATGTATTTCTTGGCATGTCCTCTTTCAACACTGTGTGATATGATATGATGCGGTATGCATGATGGATGTCATAGCCGTTCATGTAGACTATCATGTGACAAAAGATTAATTTAAAAGGTTATGATGGTCCTTATTGAGGATAATATTCAAAAATATTATTCTTTACTACCAGCAATATAAATGTAATAATATTTAACAGAAACATCGTTGGGCATTAAAATTTGGTTTTTTGACGAAGAAAGATCCCATGGTCCATGACGTTTTAGCCTGTAAAGGCATCAATAGGGAAAACCGTCATAAATGTTCTTACCTTACCGGGATTAAAACGCAATAACATTTGATATGAAATGTAATTGCAACATTGAGATTCAGCTTTATACAATTAAAGGCCCAAGGGTCCAAACTTTAACATAGCCTTCAGTTGGGACAACAAGAAAAATTCATTGTTCATTAGAACCACCGATAGTCATGCAATGATATCTGGTATAATTATGAAGTATAGATTCAAATTTATACACATTAAGTCTCAGCCCATGAGGTCCAAACTTTGATTTCCAACATTTTTGTACATTGTAACTTCATTTGTTCATCTATGAAATAAATAATGTCATAAGGGTAACAAGATTTTTTTTCAAAATATTGCAGCACAAATACAATATTTGTTCATAAATCCTAATGGTGACTGACAAATAGATTTTAAGTGTGTAATTTTGATACCTTAACAGAATCACATCGCGTTGTTATCTTACCAGTGCTCTGGCTATAGATAATGTTTGAATGAGAAGAGTACTTATCACCTGTATGTGGTTACCATATTCAGTCTTTAAATCATATTTGTGTAAAATGCGAGTTAAGTTGTCTCTTTTAAAGACACACTATCATAACATAAAAGCGTATAAAAATTACATCCATGGTCGACGGACAAATTCATCACAATTCACTGAACTGTTGTAAGTAAATTCAGTGTAGATATTACCTTTAGAATACTAGCTTTTACAACTATTTTATTCGAAATATGCTACTGGAAACAATTTAAACAGACACACACTTAAAGAAAGAACCGATATTAATAATTCTACATCCTGCTGAGATATATTTCTAAAATTTTCCATTTTCATCTGAAAAAGTGGCACGCTAAAATTCACGACAAATATTATAATTTTAATTTTATTTGGTAAACTATTGATATGTGAGCTACAATATCCTACATCTTCTATTTCCGGACGGGTCCTTTTAAAATTCGTACCCTTTAAGTGAATGTATTCTCCAGAGTATTGTTGCGGTGCAAGTGACTCTAACAGGGAATTTACAAACCAAACTAAAATCGACACCTTTTTTGTGTTTCCTATCATGAACTGACCGAGTAATATGGAATAATATTGTCTCTGCTTCATATTTATAATTTTTCCCATATTCACGAATTAACTCTTTCCTCGATATACATGTATATTATTGGAGCAACATGTAGGAGCTTTTAATAAAACAGGATATATCTTTTCAGAGCACTAGATATCACACTACCTTTTGTTTCAGTTTCCTTCGTTCCCTTTTTGAATTTTCTATCGAATCTCTTTGCTGTTTTGCCTTATATATATATTTGTTGTTGTTGTTGTTGTTGTTTTTACATTTAGAAATTTTGGGTTTGTTTTGTCTACGCAACCTTAAGATGTCTCATTACTACTAACTCACCATTTCAACACAATTATACACTTGTGTAATAGGCTATAATGAGATAATTTTTATTCAGAATTTCAGTATCATGTTATACCTTTGAAGGAACGAGTCCCATGATTCGTTTCCCTATTTTATCAAATCCGGAAAATTCCAATCCGAGAACACAATCCTGCGTGGCTACATCTGCTGGAAGATCATCTGCAGATAGCTTTCCTGTGGCCAACATCACATCTCTGAAGTTGAGCGCAGCGTACGACACACGACAAAGCTGATACTTTTCATCCTCGACATAGTATTGTAGAGCAGACTCGATCCAAGTTAGACTGGACAAATCTCCTTTTGTTTGAATATTCACGTATGCATGAGAACAGAGTCTTTTCTTCAGAAGTGTTTCTGTAGCCAAAACAACATTCATAGTTTAAATGAAATTGGATAAAAGTCTAATAAAAGAAAACGTTAACAGTTTCTGAAAATATTATGTCATGAATCCTATCATTTTTAAATTT
>JAOXYI010346179.1:0-10222 GCA_028566495.1 Lithophaga antillarum
GTGGCAAAATTGAACTTTAAAATACGCAAGCGTCGGTGTCTTTCTGTTAACAGTCCATTTTTGATTTGCGATAATATTTATTGGCTAGACAACAATTTACAAGCATATTACAAAAATGACCACATGCAACTGAAGTCGGAAATAAATAAATACGACAGCACTCAGTTGAATTACAAAAAAAAATATAATGCAAGACCTGATTTGTAGTTTTTTCATGCTTCAAACACAATATATAAATTATCGACATATGCATTACTTTTGTGTCAGACACACATATAATACTAAAAATCATACATATATTTTTGCTTCAAACATAGTAAATCCATAACATCCGCACTTCAAACATAATACAAAGAATAGCATCTGCCATTATTTAACTTTACACACACCTCCATTCCTGTTAATCGAGATATAATATAAAGAGCCGACACATGTATTCTTTTAACTTCGGATATAATATAAAAAGAATATACTTGTTTTTTCTTTTACCTCAGATATGATTAGACGAAGGCATTTTCCGATCATTTTGCCTTAGACACAATGATTCATGTAGGTTTGTAATCTCTACCTTAGATATAAAGACTTTACACACAATACTCACATCATTGAAATTTTTTGCCCAATAGTGTCTTTCAAGCAAATTTAAAATAATTTTATCATGTAAATATACAATGTGTCGTATCAAACGACTATTTGTAACAGTGGATTTTTAATAATAAAAATATTTTGCTACCTGTAGAAACGACACCAAAAAAAAATAGTTTCCATATCTAAAATAGCCGTGTAATGCCCATGTAAGGTGTGACGAAATTTTGCCATATAAAACTAATTTGCTTGAAATAAGTAGAAACTGTCAGCGTAAATCCACGAAATTTCACACAAAAATGTCATAATAGCATAATAGCCATTCCATATATGATGATTTTTTCTAGAAAAATTTGACGTGGCACTGCGAAATGACCAAAAATGTAAGCTTCATAAGCATAGGAAAAAGCATAAAAATTAAGCACAAATCAATAAATGAACTTTAGAAAAATGATGAATATTTATTTTTTTTTAATTGATTTTTACTTATATATCAACAACGTTCTTATATTCAGATATGTCATACAAAAATATGCAAGAAAATAATATTTTTTATCTTATTTTTATTTTTAAGCCTTTTACTGATATTTCATACAAGTTCATATATTCAGCTATAGCATTAATATGCAAAAAAATCTATTATAAAGGTGCGAATCAAATATTATTTTTTTCGAATCTTAAAGATTGTGTTAACTTTGTGCTATTTACGTTTTACTGTTAATGGGTAAAGTCAACGTCTGCTTTATTTCTTTTATACGATCTAACTCAAATTAAATATTTTTCAATGTTCGTGACTTGAGCTACAACAACAATATAGATATTGTTATAATAGTACAAGAACTTCAACGTTTATTTAAATTGTTTTAAGTGTTATAAAATTTCCAAACGTCGATTTGTGGCATTTCTTACCGTGTACATTATGAGCCATTCAACGACGTAACGAAATAACGTCGTGAATTAGCGTTACGTTAGATGGTTCGAATGTTGAACGAGATGTGTCATAGTCAAAAGATGTGCCCGCATAACTCGCACCTCAATCAACACAGAAGACAACAGAAATTTTACACTTTCTACAAGACGAATATGTGATATTGAAAATAGAATGAGAAGAATACCGAAGTACATAAGTCATACATATCCATAGGACCAAGCAAGACTGTAATCTACAAAGAATCAAACAAAAACACATACACGGACACAAAACACAGACACAACACTGAAAATCAAAGCTATTAGAATACAAACTGATATGAAAACCGGGAGTAACATCAGGTGCTCTGTAAGGGCAAGCATCTTCTGCCCAACGTGAAAAATACTTCTGTTTGATCTCTTTCCAATAAGAAATAAAAAGTACCATCTCAATTATATAAGACAGTTATATCATAAATTCATACTTACATTCAGAAAGAACATTTAGAAATAGGCATCTACATTATTTTACTTCAGAACTAACGCATAAAATGTATTCGTTTTAGTTCGCAAATAAAATAACAAAAAGAATCCGTTGCTAAACCATGCTTTCCTCTAACGACAAAAATATTTATTGAGACATAAGACATAAAAACAAGACTTACTTGCCGTTTACTTTAGACAATTACAAAGGTCAACATCTGTTAATCCCCTTACTTTAGACATTAGTTACAAAGCAAAATCTACATTTATCCTATCAAGAAAAACCCAAAAACAAAAATAAGAAATAAATAAATAAATAAATCTATCTCACTTTATGTTTACCGTATAGAAACCCCAAGAACCTTTGTTTGTCTGCTTAGAGAATGTGTACAGTACCCTTAAAACATGAATAACAATGACAAGGTACTTACCGACAATTCTTATTTTAGATATCACCAACAACATTAACAGATAAAAAGGATAAATGAAATTACACGTGGGGCACTTCGATAATCTCCAAAGTATCAGAACGACAAGTCAAACAATAGAACTATCACCTATCATCATCGGTATGAGAAAATCTGTCTAGCTCATTTCTGTTCTTCTTTATCTGTTATTTGGCGTGTTACACACAGATCTGAATTCCGTTCTGAGCTTTCTGCTCATGGTGACATAAATAATAAAATTTGACAAACACCCGATCAATGTAAGCAACTTAATACCTTCCATAAGAAACACGAACACAGTTGAATCCCCAGGTTCACGTACAATCTCCGTGGCAAGTATGATTATGATTGCCATGCCTCTTTCAAAGCTCATCAGTAAAAACACTGCAAATGGTCTGTAATTGAAAGAAGTGGTGGGAATCGTTGTCAAGTACAGCACACTATGTAATGAGAATAAGAAGACTTTAGGAACTTCAGAAATCAGAAATACAACCATGACAACAACTACCATTAACACTGATCGTCTTTCCTGTCCTCTCTAGTCCGTCTGCCGACCTCGGAATTTATTTGTCACCAGTTTGTAGACAATGAACGCAGTACATACCATCATTATAATGCAACAGCATATCAAGAGAACTGTCTGGATAATCAGGTAATACACAGACGAGTATTGCAGTACATTAAAAGATACAGTTTTAGCAACACAGCGTTCCAGTCCGTAAAACTCGAAAACTTTAACATGAAAGCTGACAGCAAAATGTCGTGGAAAGCTTATGGTAATGGATACCAGAAAACAAACCATACAACATACCACAGATTTCTTGTTTGTCAGGTGACATTTGGTCCATATCGGGTACAAGATGGCAATAACTTTCTGTATTCCAAGACAGGTAGTCAGCATGACGGACACGGTATGGAATGTCAAAGCTGAAATTGATAAATGTGTGAAGATCATACAAGCAGGATAAACCACAATGCAAACGCCACCAAACATTGATACTGCTGTTGGGAAAATGGCTCTAGTCCATACGAAAACAGAGCTGTGAGACAATCTGCTAAAGCCAAGCCCTGCATCAAAATAGTGGCTGGAGATAACAAGTTTTTCCGAAACAATATTATAAATGTAACGATATTAAATACCATTGCTACATATGATACAACACTGCCGGAAATATACAACTTGAGCAGAAGACCTTTGTTATCCATGTAAAAAAAAGTAGGCACATCAAAACTGGTGTTTTCTTCCATCTCACTAAATTCAAAAGTATTTCAGCTAAGTGTCTGAAACTCTTCATGCGATGATATTAAATGAAATATTTTCAGTCTTTCTCCGTGATATTTATAAGCGAACACTAATATTAACACAGGTACTGCAATTATAAAAACAATGTAATAAGGTACATAATTTTAGTAGTAAATATTAGATATGCCTAGAACTAAATAGTCTACTGAAATTTTTTGACAAATTTTCATCATGGTCTTTAAGCGAACATTTAATACTAAACAGGTACGGCAATTAAAAAAAATATTTAATGAGAAACATGATTTTAATAGCCAATATTACAGATGCCTAAAACTAAATGGTTTAATAATTATCATTGATCCGATCTCTTCTATTGTTTGTCCGTTTGCCTTTTTTTCATTCCAAATATGAGTACATAAATGATTTTCTGGAAAATCAATTTAAATCATTCTGCATTGAAGCCGGGAGAACATTACATTCTAAATGAAAATGGATCGAGAGGGTTTTACTCATCTTTCTGTCTAGAAAACATTAATGTACAACGTTGCTGTCCTGATTTATATTAATTATCCATCAAAAATGTCATATAACTGTTTACATTTTTAGTTTTTTAACTTTTGTCTTGTAAAGTTATTTTTATGTACAAAATGGTGCTAAGTGACAGAAGTGCTTTAGGGAATCACCAATCTTTGACATATACCTATTAAACTTCTAGGAGTCCGCATTTCCTTAAAGTTATAATTTTATCGCTGTAGGGTTAATAGTCTGTACTGGGGAACTTGACGAACGCTTCCAATCACTTGGCAAACAAGACCACACACTTTTTTATCTGTCAATTTACGTAAATAAGGAGAACAAAAAAGAAACGAAAGGAAGAATAAAAGTAAATTAAACGCAGCAATATTTACAATATATAATGTTGACTAGGTTAAAAATAAAATTCCAGTAAAATATTAGTCTGAGATATGTTTACAACAATAAAGAAATAGTCTATAATTTGTTTCATCCTAAAAACACTAATAGACTCATCCGGAAACAACTCCAAACTCTTTGCCCTAAAATTGACTTAGTCCAAATAAGTGAAATCAACAAAACTTATACTGAAAGTAATTAAAAAAAATAACATTTTTTCTTTCTTAAATTACTCGGCAATCTGCTGTTAACAACAGGACAGTTTAACTTATGATCCTGTTAGAAGGATAGCAAAGCTCACCCTATGAATATATTTACAATACCAAAAAAATTATGTAGATTTAAGTATGATCCGTTATAAGAGCATACAATGAAAGTAAAATGAATTCGTGAAGTATAAACCAGAAAAAGTAGTAATTTTGCCTAGGAAAACAATTATTTTGAGTAAAATTTGTGAGTATATCCATTAACTTACACTTGGTGGTACACTGTACAATGTATATAGATTCTAGTCCATATATAAATGCAAGGTTAACATGAAAAGTAAAAAACAATTGAACTTCGATAGGGAAATTATTAACAAAAGACTTGCCTGTAAAATTCTCTAGAAATAACACTGCAGTCCTGCATACCACTAAACTGATAACAATCTGACAACAATAATGACTGATAATAATACAGTTTATGACAAACAATTACTTATAATACAGTATCCATTTCATGGATTTTGTTGATTACACTAAGTGATTACTAATACAATGTAACCTAAATTCAACAGCTGCTGAAACAACATTTGAAAGGATTACAGTTATGGATTATTTGTTCTAGTACAAATCAAAGTCCTGAAAGGACTCAAAGACGTATGCATTTGAAAATGGACGAAACGTTTATCTTTTACCTTTTATTCTCGACCTTGAAAATTTCGAGACAACAGGATCTCTTGAGACATAACGAATAAGGTTAATTTTTTGATGATACACGTTGCTGAACTAGAGATATTATCTGGAACTTGACCCGAATTGATCTTATTTAAAGGACATAACTCAACAGTAACAGTTTTTGAAACAGTAAGTAGTATCGCAGTCAAAATAAAATTTGGTCTATATTTCTTTCTTCTATTTTACTATTTTATTTTTTTATGTTTTTGAGTATCAATGATACGAATTAAGAATAATATATTAAGAATTCATCAGAAAACACTATAGTATTTCCCCCATAATTTCGAACACTATAATTTGTATGAGGAAAATGGCATGATGATCAAAACCAAATCTAGCTCTATGTCCTATTGTATGTACATTTTGCAACAATCATTCAAAAGAAACATTAGGATTGTAAGTTTCATTTAAGAATTGAATGCATCTTTTTGTAGTTTCATTGACAATAACACATTTGGATGAAACCCAGAAGCGTTTCATTCTAAAAATGTGCATTCGGTCAACGCTTTTATACGCATATGAAACTACTAAAAGATGCATTCAATACTTATAATTACATTCAACGGTAAAAACAAACTTTAAAATTACGAAAAGAATTACCTATTTCTTCGATATTGTTTTGAAAAATTCCTACACATCGCCACTGTTGTGACGTCGCAGACGTTGTCTTGGAATAACGTGAGGTTTTGAATTTTGCGCTTCATCGGGTTATGAAGAATCATTTTTGAAGTTACGTGGCCTCCTCTCAGCAAATCAAATTGCTGAGGTTCGGTAAAACATGAACACAGTGTAATTATATTAACTTAGTTGCCCTTAATTATTTTCTCGCCTTTTGTCGGAACATTTTTGAGGTATTGTAATGATAGCTAATACTAGAAGAAGATCGAGAATGTTGACTGATTGTATACATGTACAATTTTAGGATTATTCGATTCTGTCATTTGTTTTGTTTATCTGTATTATACAGATTAGCGCCGGTCATATCGCTGTAACTCAGCAGCTAATGGATATTTGATCAAAATTTAATTTATACATGTGTTAAATATGTATTTTATTGCATAAAATGTTAATACAATTCGTACAGGTATTTAGCACGTATCAATTTCTTGAAATCCAATTAGGCATATCTGTATTTGACATTATTCCTTGGCTTGTATGAATTTGACACGTGCCATTACATCTAAATAGAATTTAATTGCAATAAACTTTTGTTTGTTTCTTAATCTTTTCTCAGTAATTATTTTGCTTTTTTCAAAACATATACTATGTAGACAAACTCTGTAAATTAATAGTCGTGTACCTGGGTACTGACTAGTTATGATCTAAATAGTTGACAGAGTTATGTGTATTTTTGTTTTATCAGAAATGCTATCAAATTTCTGGTAAGAATTAAGATAAATGCATGCTGTAATATACATATTGACTAATTGACCCTTTATTTTGTTGTGACGTTTTACACCGCTAGATGGCTCTGAGTAAATGGAATCCGGTTCATTGCTTTAGTATCAGTAAGTCAGAGGCGTGATGCCAACGCCAAAAAAGTTTGCAGAAGTCTAATTCTACTATTCTTATGTTTCACAGTGTATGATATCTTCTTTTTATAAGACTGATAATGTATATTCTAGGTGTAATGATTTACAGAAAATTTAGGCAGTTAGAAGATTTTTGTGCTGATAACAGTATAAGATATAAACTAGAATGTGTCTGTAAGAGAGGAATGCCCCGCCATAAAGACTTAAATTCAGCAGCATAGTTCAAACATATGTTCAGATGCACGTACATCGATATTGACAGACTAGGGTTACATGTATGTCCGTATCACATTCCTGGAAGAGACATTAACTTTAAAGTTATAGAAATAAATATTGGTTACAATTCTATTTGCCTTTACAATGAAAATTTCTTTGAACTCTCTTTGTTTATACCAATCTCTGGAGACGACCAATGTATACATATCTTTAATTCTGCAAATACATCATCAAAAACCAGTGAGTAATAATTTAATTCAAGTGATAGCACAGTCAATGATTCTTTTGTCCTTTGTAGTGTTAGTGATAATTTAATCCATTAAATATGGTTATTTCGTCCGCTGTGTTCTACTATATTTTCAATATGAAAGTAAATTGACGCAGGTGTAGATTTTGGTATACTCTAGTCATCAGTACAATATGTAGTACTTTAGCCGGTTTTAAACACATCTCAAGCTTCCATTACCAGCTGTATTGAAACACTGTAACAAAAGAAACTTACTAACATTTTCCTGAATCTTCAGATGAAGCATATATGCGAATGGTGTAAACACATCCATAAATATTGCGTTATAATTTAAATTCAGCAATTGTATTGTCCATCAATATCCTCTGTAGTACAAGTGATGATATAGTCTATAAGTACTTCAGTCAACCGACAAATAGTTTCAATATTTTAAAAATTATTTTAAAATCAAAAGTAAGAAACTTTTCAGTATTTATAAATTAGTAACCTCTACTCTGTATTAGAAAATAAATATTTGAAAGTGATTTACAAATGCTGGCATAACAAAAAGAAACTGGCTTCACTCTACACAACGATAAATGTTTTGTAATGTAAACAACATAATTGTTCACTACTAACACATAGCCGATCAAATGTCTGTATACTGATTTTTAATCCGAAAAATGTGATTCAAGCACACAAGCATAATAATGAGATACATTTCTACATATGTATTTATGATCTAACAGTCATCCACAATCAGTTGACGCTTCATGGATTATCTGATTTCCCAACATACAACTTGATTAGGAAATTTGACAAGAACAATCCTTTCCCGATAAAATCCTGAAACTGAGAAAAAGCTCTAGAACATCATATCACCTGCAATACATAGACCACATTATGTAGGGGACGTAGAAATGCTGACACAAAGAAAATGAGAACTTTACAATATGAAAACTAAAATTTCGCGTTTGTCATAAATTCGAGAATGCAATAGTCCATTCCTGTCAATTTCCAGTAATTAGTCTAAGTATGAAGTCGATCTTTTTGTGTTTGATGGGCCTCTTATTTGAAGTAAACTTGGATTTATATGTTGTAAGTGGCAACTAAACTGTATTGACAAAACATCAACTACGTACCGTATAGTGAAATATAAGGATATGGCTAAGTTCTTTCTTCATTTTAACAAGGCTTTGGATAAACTTAGCTTCACACATATATAAATGTAGAAAGACGTTGGCCAATAAATTTACACAGTGTGTGCCAATTAAAATGCCAGTTGTTTGTTGGAAACTCACCTAACTAGCTCTTCCAATATGTTGCCGATTTGGAATTCCAGTACTTTGACAATTTCAGTTTTAGTGTAATTATTAAATACTAAGTGATACCTACTATCGTTATCGCTAATTTGTTTGATAGTGACCGGTGAGAAACCAATTTTCAAGTAGATACTAAGAATTTTCAAATTATCATCAGTTTCTATGTGTTTCATAGGAGATCATAAAAGCAAGTTTTCTTTAACTTCTCCTTGCGCATCAAAAAGAGTCCAGAATTCAAGAATTCCAGAAAAAATATTTTGTTAATAAAGGATTTAAAATGTAACAATCATTATCTATCGATTCTATTTATTTGTATTTTATACTGGGGATTCAGATGTACACTTAATATGTTTCGAATACGTTTCGAATAATTTCGAGAACATTTGTTACGTCCACACGTTAACAAATTATCAATACATTTCGAAACCGCTTGAATAATGTGCAATATCTAAAATGCATTACGTTACGCATATATCGCTGCTTTCAGACGTAATACGTCAAAAAAAAAACTATTCGAAACGCTTCAGCTAATGCAAGTCAAACGTTCCGAATACGTATAACGTCTGAACGCAGCATAAAGTTCCCCAATCTCCGGAACAGAGGCTCGTATTCTTAACGTTGTACTTTCACCTCTGTCACACCAATATCGACGCCATCAGAGTTTTCTGCCATGGCGGACAAGCTCCGTCCGCTTTGGTCATAACTCATAGTAACTATACCGTTTTTTTATTAACGTCCGAAAAAAGTTCAAAGCAAAATGAGTCAAGCTACAGTGACATCACAATTAAGAAGGGGTGGCTTGTCCACGATGAGAGATATATCACCGATGGTGTGGCAGAGGTTTTTCCGGTAAAGTGTTCCGGAACCGAACTCTGTTCCGCAGATTGATAATTCCCCATAAACAGATTAATAATGCTTCTAAGAACTTGGGAACATTTATCATCATCTCGCGTCTAAAGGTAAGCCCTTTGACGAGAAGGTTGCTAAAGTTCCTGCAGTTTAAAAACCCATAAAATAAAATATATCTTTCTTTAGAATACGTTGATTAACTAACAGTTTTCCACGGATTTTTTGCTTTTAATCTGAAATTGTGGTATAGAGGTAGAGAAATCGAAAGTTTTAATATTAGTGCACAGTTTCGGGTGATTGTAGTTTTAACAGTTTAATAAATCTTTTTTTTTTACTACGAAGACCAGTGCCCCCTATCCTTTATTCTCTAGTATACGTTTCGGAAAGACCGCATTACTGCTTTTTCTTCTGTGGCTATGTAATATAGTTCCTTGCATTATAATTTTTATCGCGTTTATCGTTGCTTAAATTTCAGAATTAAAGTAATGCACAGCATGGATAACCTGATTTATTTGTGATTTTAAGGTTTATTATGATACCTATTCGTTTTATTATTTTTTT